>JAUESF010074106.1:1952-13375 GCA_032274765.1 Malacoctenus tetranemus | reverse complement strand
ACACACACACACACACACACACACACACACACACACACACACACACACACACACACACACACACAAACACAAACGAGCACACACACACACTGCTTGCTGGTGGAAATTGTTTCTGGTGAAATCGTGAGCTGTTGCCAATTAGCCTAGCTGACTGCAGTGGACATATGGCTGAAATGGCAGCACAACATTGTGAGCACCAGAGCCTGTCCTGCTATAAATCCCTGTTCTCCTGGTGTAAAGCGATCACTGCATGCCCACTAGTGATGGTATACCCGGTTCCTTTTACTGACTCGAGTCCTCATGAGTCACTCACCAAAGTGTGCCGGGTTTATGAGTCACTTGAGTCAATGCGCAAATGTGTATGTGCAGTTTATGTAAACAACTTCCATCTACTCCAGCTCCTCGGAGATCAGTGCTTTAAAACGGGGAAAAAACTGCTCTATTTCATTTTGAATGAAAAGAGAAAGATCTGAGATCTTCAAGAGTGGGACAACTATTTTTTTCTGTCAAATTCAAACATAAAAAATTTCTCCTCATACAATGCACAGTCTGTGCATGCATGTATCTTTTCGATGAATTAAGTGTTAAACAACCCCAAAAAGTAGAGTAATACATTAAAAATTGAGGTCTATCCTTAAAATAGACAGCGCCACTGCCTAAACACGCTTTATTTATTAATTATTGCCATTGCTGATAAACGTACACGCATCAATCTGTCCATCTCTGAGTCGGATTGAAGGTAAACAGGTGTGGGAGGGGCAGATAAGCGGGTGAGTCCAATGCTGCGGTGCCGGGGGAGACGGGACTCTGAACAGTGAACGAGTGTGGAACTGGCTAAATATTTCATATTTTGACCACCAACTCCCTTTGCTGACAAAACCTAATGTGTACAGTGAATGATTCCATTTTCTGCCATCCTTAGTTTCAATGTTTTCCACAGGACTCATACAGTATAGACAAGGAAGACAAGCAGTCCAACAATCTCACTTGTGTCAAAACACTGAAGTTATTCGAAAGTACATTTTTCCTGCGTTCTGCAGTCACTTCCTGATATGTGGCAAGCATTTCTAAACACACCTGGATTTTGTTCTTACACAATCTGAATCCTTGAACTATTAAAGAGAACTGAACAAAAGACAATATTCGGCCTTTTATTTTGACATATTCCATTTTTACTGTGAATGGGACCCAATTCTTTTGAACAAATACATCTGTGTTGAAATGCGAGCCGGCACACCTGCAGCAGATGTCACAGTGCGATTTAATCTGTTTGGAGCTTCATTAATGGAGGCTTTTAAAAGTGATTCACAGAGTCTATGTTTTTACATTGCAATTGTGCACCATATGGCTCGGCAAAGCGCACTCTATCATCTTCCGGGGCCTCGCAGCGATTTTTAATGCCCGCAATGCAGGGACATTAGTGGGCCATCCGTTGCTCAAAGCTCCGTGCACGTCTGACCTGCGTGTCGGGCGCTGCTCATTCATGTTATTTCTGTTCTGGGTGGATCCCATTATCATAAGACATCCAGCGCGCTGACAGGCAGGAAATATTCCACCCAGGGGTGATGCGCTAATCTTGGAATAACAAAACCCATCCGGCGGGGAAGAGTTGAAATCCAAAGAATATTACTTTTTTTTGTAGAACATCTGTCTCTTTTCTTCTCTTTTCTTTTCTCTCCTTTTTTTTCATCATTTCACAGCCTTTTCTGGAGAGCGCTGCTGAGAAGTCTCATTAGCATGATTCTGACAGCGGCCAACATAACGACTTGGCCTCTCATTAGCTCGAGTCCATTTGCCAAATGGAGAAACGGCTCAAGCCTAAAACGGGTCAGGGCCATTGTTACGCCACTCCGGCTGAGGCGCGCTTGTTTTATTGTTGCGGAACCGGTCGGGGGGATTTTGAAGACCCGGAGGTGCACCACGAAGCCCTCCTCTGTCGCCGCCGCCAGCAGCTGAAATAAGACGGGCCTCGTGCGCACACAAAGGGAGGAGCGCCGTGGAGAGAGGACAGTATATTTCCTCCCTTACCGGCGCAGCCTGACAACCAGACAATTATTTGCAAGTGAAATAGGGCATGTCGGAGGGGATTTCTTTTCAAGAAAAATTATGGCAGAATTAATTACATAGGTGAAGGGCACAATGGCTAAAACAAAAGCATGCATCACGGAGGAAGAGAATCTGATTACTATGATTAATTTGGGAGATTAGGCAGTGCTTATGAATGATAATTTGGGGTTAATCACTTTGAGAATTTATCACGGGCCAAATGGTCCACTGTAACCACAACAAAGGTGAGCGAGGTGGCGGCTGACGTGGGCTTTCGGTCAGACGCCCGGAGAGCATTTTTGTGTCACTTAGTCCTCTGGGCATCCATTAAACCCTCAGTATTTGACACGCCTTGGCATTTTAAACATCCAGTGTTTATGAGATTTATACGGCAGCAATTACAGGCTGCATGAGAACAACAACCGGGATCCTATAACTCGCCTGCGGCCTGCAGGCCGGTGGCTTCGCCGGCTGGCCAAGCTCACATGCTGACCGTCGGTGATTTTCTCCTCGGGGCTGTTCCCCTCTCCCTGACGATGAGGCGCGGTCGGTGTATTTCCTTTGCCGTGTTTCCTTTGGCTGCCTCAGCTGCAGCGGAGCAAGAAAAAAAAGAAACAACCTCTCACAGGAAGTAGCGAGTGTTTCCTCACAGCTCAAGAAGAAAGTGTCAGGATGGGGTTAATGAGTGTCACGGAGCAGCGGTGATGAAAGCCCCGCAGCCCCTCGGCACACCGGCGGATGTGGAGGGCTTGGACGCGGTTGTTAATTACTTTATTAAGATCAGTTTTGGTGCCTGATAATTATATGGAGCGCAACAAAGTTTGCTGAAGTGATACGAAATACTTGGTAAACGACTGATAATGGGGAAAACGTGTTATCACCTCAATAAGTGTCCCCAAAAGGAGTTCAGAGGGGAGAGAAAAAATCCTGTCGTTGTGAATGTTTTTGCGCCTCTTTGGTTTGTTTTCTTTTTTTAAACCTGTGGAATTTGAATTGCCTAAACTATACAAAACTGGTGACAAGACGCACTCACTAGAAAAGGAAAATAAGGGCACCCGGCTGTTTCCTCGGCCCACTGTGAAATCTTTAAAGTGTCTCTTGTTTTCAAAATGTGTAAGTCTGTATTTAAAAACTGTTTCTTTTTTCTTTCTCCTGATGTCCGCAGTAAACCCCTGGATCCACCACGCCATTAGCCCCCGGTTTACTTCCTGCGGTGGGCGCTGCTTTGAGTGACCTGATGCTCTTTCTCCAATCAAACCACTCGGAGGGCTTCAACCGAATCAACGCTGCAGGTCAGTGATTGCGATGGGTCACGGGAAACTGCACGACACGGGATTCTGTACCAACAATGTGCGGAAAAGAGGGGTGAAGCGGGGCAGACGGCAGCGTTGTTGGAGGAAATCAGCTGTGTTGTGGCCTCTCTGAGACTCGATGATAACTGTACTGATGTGTTGAACGGCATTCTGATGAAGGACGACTCCAAAGTACAATGACTGATGACTTTGTTTCATATGGGGTTAACAAACTGTGCAGCTCTGAGGGCGAACAGCAAAAATACACTGCTTGGACCACAAAAGTATTATTATACATAAATGTCTGAGTTGTCATCTGCATATAAACATCAAACTGAGCTTGAGAGGTCAGTGTTCTCTATGTGCATCATTTCTGCTTTTTCCTGATCATGTGATGCTTTTGTTGCTTGTAAACTATGACGATGAGGCAAACAATTTACAGTCCCTTTCACTTGAGCAGGTAGAGTCAAAGGTTTCTGTTTTCCAGGTGGAAGTTCCACTTTGATATCTATTCTGTCACCTAGAAGTTGGACACTTGCTGCCTCTCAGGTCGCTGTGAATAAAGCTGTAGCTCGGTGTGGTTGTCATTACAGAAGCCCCTCTTCCTCTTGAGCAAAAGGGGGGCTCCTCTTTGGGTTTTTGTAGTTGGATTTCGAAGGTCTTTACTGGACTGCTTTCATGTTATCGAAGCCGCTCTGTGTGCAGCTTCAGTTTCTTGGCTCGCTGCATGAATGCATGACTGCATTTGCATCCACTGGGTGCCTGATAAGGGTCTGCCCGTGTGCGGGCAGCGGCCTCAGGGAAAACGTTTTCAGGTTGTGCATCCGTCAGTCTTCTTCCAATAAACACATTATCTCAAGAACACCTTGAAAGACTCTATACTTGGCACCACCATGTTTAACTCTCACTCAATAATGATCTCATGGAACTGAGAGGGACAAAAGTCAAGGTCACACTGACCGCTCCCTTGTCCTGTTTTATTACCTATTTCATAATCTTTAAATTACAATGTTAACATGAATTTTAAGACACAACCAATTAACCAAATTCAAAGATTTCTTCAAAATCCAGTTTGTTTTTCAGTTAAAGCTATTCTCACTGATCTTGCACAGCACACCTCAACCGAGCTTTCCGCCTCCCTCCTAAGTCCCGCCTCCCTTCTAAGCTCTACCCACTCACTCCCGCCTGACCTCTGTTGTTTTCGATGAGAAAGAAGTCAATGGAGTCAGATTCAGAGGCACTGGTAAGTTATAACTAAAACAATAGTAATTAATGAATATAATTTTATATGTGGTGTAAATATACTGAGGTTGGCTGATGAACTGCCACTTTTCACTGTATCACATGTCACATTATTATTATGTTATTATTAATACATAATAGATGCTGGGGCGCAATGTTCGTTGATATTTTATAGAAACGCAACCACAGTTGACTCGGGGACGCAGTGACGGCCAACAGCAGTAGAGCATTGAAGATTTGTAGTGCTGTAGTGACTCTATTCAAGCCGTCAGAGATCCCATCCATAAGCTGTTTAGCTGGGAGTGACAGGAGACCCAGACATTTGTTCCTATGGATTTGCGAAGAACAACATTGTCAGAGATGCTTTTAGTGATCAGGAGAGCGTGAATGCAACTGAATTTAGGGTTTCACCTGGAGGTTGCACAACAGCTACAGCTCTTTTGTTCTCTGTCTTACATATGGAGGACATGCTGGAGTCTTACACAACCTGTATGCAATTATAGTACACGAACATATATATGATTCACAGCAGTACAATGCTCCAACTCAACTTGCAAAGCACTCCCATGAGAGAGGCTGATTTCTTTCAGCCTTCATTGCAGTCCAAAACCATGCACTTTAGTGTCAAGTGGTGACTCTGAATTAGGACTGTCAAACTCAATCTGTTCAAGCAAATTCTGTTTAACTAAGGACAATTTCTCAATTCGTGGGGAAAAAAGAGAAGAGAAAAAAGATATAATTGCTTTCTGAAAACCCCGACATTTATTACATTCATCTGCGTACCTTTAACTTCATGTCACGTCGTCTCCGGTACCTGCAACCCTGAGCTGAAAAAAGTGGTATGGAAGATAAGTGAATGAATGAGAAATGATACTGAAGTGACTGCATTGCATCATGCTTGTCCAGTGTTCTTTCACAACGCTACCTTCACCTATGCAGAGCTGGTAATTGATCGCTGTCATACAGGAACAGTGGTTCCATGACTCAGATGATGCTTGAATGCCAGTGTGAATCCTTTTTGTGACAACTCGGACTTTAATGGAGGGAATCACAAACCTCGCCCGGACTGAATGGCTGTAATGTTCCTTTGCAGACATCTGTTGCTTTGCCAAACACCTCTCACCTGTCCAGGATCACCTGCGACAGACCAGGAGTGTTGTCATTGGTCTCTGTATTTGCTTGGTTGAGATGTCCGTGCAGAACTATTTGAAAAGCATTTTCATCTATGGCAAGAAGGTGTTTTATTTATTTATTCACCCCATTTGTTGGGTTGTTTGTCTGTGAACAGAATAACTACAAATGTCGTCAATGGATTAGGATGAAATTTGCAGAAGGGGTGAGGGGTGATTGGATTTTTTTGTGGTGATCTGATCATGCTGTGATCCAAGTTGATTACAAAAGAGTCATTCCTGTTACTGTGTCGCAAAAGGGTTAACCCGGTGCTTTCAAATTATACCCAATATTATCTGTTGCTATGGCAACAATGAGCCTTCTGAATAGCTCGCAGCACTCATTGGTTGTATGCCACCGCACTGCATTGTGGAGGAGGTTTGCGCTCTACTGAGTGCTGTCTAGCTTCCACATGTGTCTTGGTGAAGCGCTCTCATCATGCTTGTGACTCCACGTGCATCAGAGGATGCATGGAGTTGTATAACTTGCAATCAGCTGCTGCAGCACCAAGACCACTGCAGTGAAATTCACAGTTTACTTTCCCATCTTCAATATTTTAACTTGCAGCTTACAAACACCCTTACGACACAGCGAACACACGATATATTTGACTTGACATGAAAGAGTTCTGCAGGGAAATCCCGTCCCACCGAATGTCTTGTGCCGCCCTTGTGTGGCCCCCTCCGTCGTATGGCTGTTGTCAGAGCCGGTGGGCCAGAGCTGCGTGTACCGTAATTACCAGCACATGGTCACCCACGAGGGCCCGAATCGGGCTGCCACTCTTTGATCCTAAATGATACTCGATGGCATTTACCCCCCGGACAGAGAGAAGCCTGCTTCTTTGCCTCTGTGAACAGATGGCCACGCGATGGTGGAGGGTGTTGCTATTATTCAGAAACACCTCACAGGGAATGTGGAATGCCAGACACCTTTTTTTTTCCTTCTTTTTTTTTTAACCCACCAGGAGAGCTGGAAGAAGGATCAGAAATGTTTCAGTGAGGATTTGGGGTATTTGTGCTTCATACAACAGTATCCTCCTGTCAAACGCAGGAGGAAGATGCTTTCAACTCTCGACATTTGCTGGATGAAAGTTATTTTTCTGCTCAAGGGCAGCCATACTAAAGAAGAAAAAAACAACCCTGAATGCTGAAGATGTTACTTGAGATTCTGTTCACACCCTGCTTAAACATTCCTCAGACGTCTGCAATTGAAAGTGATATTAACGTCAAATCTTGACTAATTCATTCCCATCCACTTGTCTCTGACGCGTGCAAGCTTCATCTTACCCAAAGCCAGGAGTGCTGTTTACGAGGAGGTGCTGACATGCTGGTTGAGGAGGCAAAGACTTGTGGAGGTTAAGGTGGAGCAGGGTGAGATTTGGCGTCAAAGTGAGTCTTCATATGAGGTGCCGATTAGATGGAGAGTGATGAACAGGAGCCGCAAGACTTGAACTGTGTCTCTGCAACGTACTCAGTCCAGTCCGGTCGGACCCACTGTCGACGCATGTGCCCTTCAAGTAGCTCCTGGGGTCTTCCTCCGTGGAATTGTTCAACTGGCTGCCAAAAAGTCAGGTTGGATTTTTTTCCTTCTCCAAATGTGCTCCAAAGAGCCAGAACATCCTTCCCAGTCCACTCCCCCGTCATTTGCCTAATGGTGAGGTGCTCTTTTCACGGAAAGCTTTCGAGGAGAAGAACGGCTTGTCGCCCGGGTCATTTCGGTGAAACGGAGAGATTTCTTTTGGAAAGTGGCGATCGTTCCTTCTCCAAGCCGTTCTTGACCACTTTAAACAGCTGCATTACTCTGCTAAAAAAAGGCCACTGCCACTGCCACTGCTGAATACCCTGAGAAGCTTTTTTTTTGCTCTGAATTACTGCTCTTGCTACGTGTCAAAGTCCACGTTGACGGCAAGGCTCAAGGTTTGGAAGCGGAGTGCTCAGACGGTTTCTTTATATGGCACAGTGACTGGAAGTATTCTTTGAGATTGAATAACACAAGCTGGTCTCAGCTGAGTAGCAGGTGCATCCATGACACCATTGCTGGTTCCCTCTTTGCCTTTAATTTTTTTTAAAAAAACATTTCATAAGCCACCAGTGATATTTTGCACTTTGCTCACCCACATGTATTTTTGCATGGATGAATGATACAGTAGATGCCAAATTCTTTCAGAGGCTGGTAGACACTCCACACCCTTCAAAAGAACAGCAAAAAGTGGTGTCCCAAATCCGTTTAAGATCTGGATTGTTTTGACTTTTCTTTGCGAGGCACAATTCTGATTCTGATGAGAGCAGGCAAAGCCTCGGGACCACCCTGTAATCTGTCCAATCATGGTGGCGAGGAAGTACCCATTTCTGGTTTGTTTCAGCATTAATGCAGTGCCGTGTGATTCAAATGTAGTCGGCTTATCTGAATTCCTCGATGGGGGCTAGGGGTGTGTGTGTGTGTGTGTGTGGGGGGGGGGTGGTATACTGGTTGCAGATAATTCCGGCGAACAACTCCCAAATCATGACAATCCCATTGCGATCCGTCAGCTCGGATGCGGTTTATGACCACATTATGGTTTGCAATTATTTCCAGCATCTCGTGCTGAATTGGGTGATAAAAACCCCGACCAGAAATGTACACCATGGCGAGAATAATACCCCAGCCACCCCCCCCCACCCCCCACCCCCCACTCCGCAAATGACAGTGAGGAACCCGGGGAGGAAAGTTGAAGCAAGAACAGGAAATGCTTTGCACGGATGTTGCACGAGCCCGTAACGGCGTCATGATGAGGCTGGCAAAGCGCAGGGGCCTTAAGCATTCTAATTAGACTGATGGCTGCTTTCATGCTATCATCTGCTGCCAATGATACGGTCTTAATTAACCCATTTCAAAGGCGCGCTGCGTATTTATGTTCATAACAAGCGTTTGCTGTGTCAAAGGAAAACACATTGTTGGCGTAATGTTGTGTTGCCCAACAGTTCCCTCAGACGGCCATCGCACCAGGATGAGCCCACTGCTCTTATTTTATCGACATGTGTCAACACTGTGCGTGTCACAGCCCGTGATTCATCTTGTTCACTGTATTTTTAGATTTATTACCACCAGATTAACATTGGTGAAAGCCTGTCGCTCACTTAGCATCACAGGAGCCTTAAGCAGGCACTTTTTTAACCTGTCTCTGCAGGTACCTCGAAGTTAGACATTGTTCCATATGGTTCCTGATAACAGCTATGTTGCAAAATTTGCAAATTGCTTCATGTTTCCTTTTCTTCAAAGACGTGTTTGCTCACGCCAGTTCTCTGTGGTTTATTAAGCTGTGGTTTAAAACTGGATCACAATCACATACCTAGTTGCCTGGTAGCCATGGTTACCGGGCGGTCTATGTTAATGCCAAGTCTATATTAATAGGTTTGTTGTGAAGGATGATGTTAAATTGCCGGGAATAAATACAAGGTTGGACTCGGTCAAGACGATTAAAACACTTTGCGAGTCCAATAGCCGAGTCCGATACAAGTCAGAGTCAAATATCAGCAAGTCCGAGATGACAAAAAAAACGTCTCGAGTCTGGACTTCAGCCTGAGTCCGGACTTGAGTCCTACAACCCTGCTAGCAACAAGGTAACTCACTTACAATTCCTCGATATATGGCTCCCATGTGCTGGTCAATCCTGTGTCTGAGTGTTGTGCTATGAAACACCAAAAATGATTTTTTTTTAGGTTGAAGTCAAAGCCATGGAACATTAGTCTGGATTTAAAGGGAACAAAGTCGGTGTGTAATAGTCAAGTGGAACAACCACTGCCAAAATGCTGCCTCTTCGTTTTTTTGCCCTCTGATAGCAGTTAGCAACTCGCTACCCGATAACCCAAAAAGGTCGACATGGTTTGTGCAGTAGAGGACTGGAGTGATTTTCACTTTCCTCAGCCTCCGAGAGACAGAAATGACAAATCCTCTGCAGACATGATGGAAAAGGACCAATCATCCAAAAAAGTGCTTTTATGAAAGCCCACCACAAATTATACCAAATTTCAAACTTGTCTTTACATTAGATGGCAAAAAGCCACTGAAAACGTCTTTGTGTCTTAACAGTTAAAATGAAACCAAAAGTGAATGTTTCCCAGAAAATCGAGGTCTGTTTCTTTCCCCACTATTTATAATCCGACTGCTGCAAACATGCGTTGTTGTGCCACTGTTTTCCTCGCTATCATCTCCCTTTAATAGCTCTTCCATGGGATTTATTCTCTTCATACGCCACACACCTTATTTTTGGCCTTGAAGCTGCGGTGACAGATCCCGACACATCCCAGAGAAAATAACACCTGCCACCAGCGCTGCCAAGGATCCTCTTGATTTATGTGTGCGTCTGAGGCTGATTTAGGACCTACACCGCATATCGCATTTACTATATGAATGCTGTCGTGAATGGTGTGCTTAAAAATCTAACTGCGCTCTGAAACGTATTGCAGCGCCGCTTTGGCGACCGCGCCGAGCCTCCGAAACGGCAGCGCGGGGCGTCGGGTGAGTTTGAGTGAGTTAGACGATGATGGTGTTTGTTCCACCTCATGAGATCAAACTATTACTGTTGAAATGACCTGGGAACAACAACTGACACACATCTGTCTGTGCAGAGGAACCCAACCGAAGAGACAATACACCAGCCAACTCTGTTCCCCGACAATCGCATTTCAAACCAAGCCCAACTTTAATGATAAACAATGAACTAACTATTCAAAACTATATGAAATTTGGTGCAGGCCATGAACTACACCCCCTTTTGTCCCCATAGAGACACGAGTCCCCATCAGCCAGTTATAAATCGGGTTTCGGCCCCCACCACCACCACACACACACATCCCGACAGACAGTGACTGGTCCTAAATTAAGCAGACAAAAAGCGTCTTTGTGTTGCGAGAGGGAGGCGGAACCTGCAGGCTAAAGGACCCCCCATTAGCCTGCAGGTTCACACACGGAAGTGTCCCCGTTGTGAAGCAACAGCACTGATAAGGTGGGAAGGAAACAACTGCTGCCTAACGACGATCTGATTCCCCACTTGTCACTATACTCAAACCTTTTATTTTGGTAACTATCCAACAGTGGTGACGCGTTATGGGTTATAGGCTGTGATAGTTAAAGGTTTTTAGGGTTTGTTTTTGGTGTTTTTGACAGGTGTCACTGGTGGGCATGAGGAAAGGAAAAAACATCACTGTGTGGGCAGTGTACACGTGAAGACGGGGCTTGACAACCTTAACACTTTTCATATGTATCTGCTGCACAGCACAGAAACACAATGAACAGTTAAGTGTCTGCTTGAAATTCTGAAGATGCGCATAGCTTAGATTGTAGTAACAGTGCAGGAGAAGTTCTGGACAAACCGCGTGTCGCTTTTACAGTGAAAACCCTGTAAAAGACTGCAAAGAACAAATTTTGCCCGACGGCTGCATTCCAGGAACGTCTCCTTAGTTTATTGAACAGAGGGAAATGAATGCAGGTCTTTAATGGTACTTCATCTATTCATTACGTCTTGTTTAAATAACCTTCACCAAATTGCTGCAGTTTTATTGCGCCACAAAAGGGAGAGATGAGCAACAATTCATAATTCCCTGTAAAAGCAGGCGAGAAAAATGTGAAAAGTACGATTTAGAAGTTCACAGTGATGCATTTGGACTAGGAATCATAAGTACAGTTGGTAAATGC
>JAUESF010073852.1:0-11934 GCA_032274765.1 Malacoctenus tetranemus | reverse complement strand
CCCCCCCCCCCCCCCCCCCCCCCCCCCCCCCCGGCCAAAATGAACCCGCTCACAGTTTGACTTTCACAGTTCTTGTTGCGGCCTCAAAAACGCTGCGGAGTTGGTCCAGAAGCGACAGCTGCAGGTGGCTGCTCCAGGCATCACAGAGGACAAAGAGGCCGAACGGCAACTGTTGGCCCAACACAGCAGATAAATAATACCCCGACTGTGGGCCCAGTAGAAGCTTGGAGCAAGGAACAGAGAACAAGGAGGGAGGCAGACGGAGGAGGAGGAGGAGGAGGAGGGGGTCGGCAGCCTCAACCTCTGCAGTTGTGGTTTTGCGCCGATTGATAGCTGCCTGGATCTTTAACGAAACAGATGTCTCCATGAATATTTCAACTTTTGAGCAACACGATAGGAGCTTCAGTGATGTGTGTGTGTGGGGGGGGGGGGGGCGGTAAGAGCAAACTGAGTGACCTGTGCAAAAGTGCAACTGACCACAGCAATGGCTCACTGCTGGTTTATGATGTCAAACAGAAAGTGCAACACCAACCTTCCTTCAGGTTGTGTGTCCTATTCAGGGCTATCAGCTTCTCATACTGAGAAACACACGTGCCCTCGTGGATGCAATTTGTAGACTTTTGAAATTACTGTAATGAGCCTCTCGTGTTGCGAGAGCAGCCCAAAACCTGATAGGACAGTGTACGTCCATCCGGTTTTCTGTCCTCATTTCACAAACATTCATATAAGGTGAATCAGTCACTCAACACTGTCCATTGGTGTAAGTGTGTGTCTCTGTGTGTGTCCCTGTTGTGGCCTTTCTTCACCCAGCTGGGATCCAAGCTGACGGATGCACTAACAATGCTGCAACCAAAGAAAGTGAAGATGCCACAAGAGACTCAAGCTCTAATGTGTCGAATTGCATCCACTTGGTCGTCACTGACAACTGTTTTACTTTCTTATTAATGATGTTTTTATTTATCGGTGTGTTTACAGAGACACCTAACTTGACTCCTTGGTATTTTTTATCTGAAAGCTCACTGTGTGTGTGTGTGTGTGTGTGTGTGTGTGTGTGTGTGTGTGTGTGTGTGTGTGTGTGTGCGGGCGTGTGTGTGCGTGCGTGCGTGCGTGCGTGCGTGCGTGCGTGCGTGCGTGCGTGCGTGCGTGCGTGTGTGTGTGTGTGTGTGTGTGAATACAGAATGAACAGGACAGTATCCACTGTGACACGCACACATAAATTTCCACACTGATATTTCCAAATATCACACAACAGTTGAACAATTATAACTGTGCCTGATTGGTTGTTGAAGAGAGGTTTTTTTTTTTCAAGCTAAGTGATGTGTGAGTTAAGTCACACCAAAGACCAAAGTGGGGAGTGGGGAGTGGGGTTGGGGGGGTTTGGGGGGTCTTATCTGTGCTGTGAGGTGTGACCATGTGACCAGTACAAGTTAGCTGACAATGAGGGAATTGAATCAATGCAACTTCAACACAAAAACACAAAAATAGGTGCTCTTGTTAGTTTGACGTTATTGTCCTATAACTCCTCTGCTCCAGCTAATTTCAAACTGAATTTCTAAGGAATGTTGCCCCCCTGAACTATAGAGTTTGACACCCCTGCTCTGCCCACCCCCCCCCACTCCCCCCCCCCACACACACACACACACGTACACAATGCCACTTTAGAGTCTCCAATAATACAAGACTCTTCCTTTGGAGTACAGCAGGAACGTTCCTGTTCTTGGTCGGAGTACCAGAGTGCTGGTAGTACTTGCTGTCATCAGACACTCAGTCATGCAACAGCTGCATTCTGACACCAGTGAGCAGCTGATCAGACAGTTTGATCATTATTTATCTGCTGTTGTTTACCCTTGATTTGCTGCAGGCTGACGGCTGTTAGCACTTTTTTTTTTTTTTTGCTTTATTGCAGAAGCAAAAATGATGAAGCTGTGCTTGGAAGGTGTGCCGGTCGGTGGTTGTTTGTCTTTGCGTTCATCCTGTGAAGGCTTGCCCATGTTCTACCTGCCTCTAGACTTCATCATTTTGTTTCTCCCGGGTTTTGAGGAGGCGCCTCGTCCCGGACCGGCTGGAGGACAAGTGCCCCCTACTTTGCAGGGAGCGATTGACAGCTGCTAGTTTTGAAAACCCCGAGTTGACAACCGATCACGCGTTAGCAATATCAGCGGCTTGACGCTCGCAACTGTGACACGTTCCGTCCTAACAGGGCATCAGAGGGCCAAACAGCTGCGTGAAATGTAGCCCAAGGGTTAGCGTTGGCTGGGAGTGGTGGTGGTGGTGGTGGGGGGTTTGCAGTTCATTCCTTGTACCACTCCACCCCTTGAATCCCTCCCAACCCATCCAGATGTCCCACGCTGACAGGGGCCCACCACCGGCCGCGGCAGGACACTTGGCACTGACGTGAGCTGTCGGTTCTCCCCGAGGCCGGAGCGTGCCAGGCGACAGCTGCAGGGCTCAGGGTCTCCATGCATAACCCCCCCCCCCCCCCCACACACACACACACACACACACACACACACACATACACACTGCCCCTTTACCAAAAACACCCCAATACTCCCCCATAACACTCCAGCCACACGGGGCAAGCGTTCTCCTCAATGGGGCCATTGTTGTGCTCCGGGGTGGACTAAGCCCTGCATATCAGAGGGATGAAGCCCCCCCACCACCACCCTGACTCCCCCCTGCACGCACACGCACAAACAGACACGCACATACACATGCAGCGCTGGGCACGAGTGCGGTGGTGTGTTAACACGAGGCTAAGGATGATGGACTGGACTTTGATAGCTCGACAGCTGTTTGCTGTGTCGTAACGCCAGAGAGGAAATCGACTGTTGAAAATGGACAACAGAAAAAGAATCTGTGGAGATCGCAGTTTGCAGAGTGCCGAGAGCCCACCGCTTTATGGCTGCCGTCAACCATGAGCTGCTGAGGTAAAGTTCAGAGGGTCTATTTGTTCTTTCGTTTTATTACTCCACAGCCAGTTGTTTCATTTCAGTCATCTGAGTCAAGTTGAAACTATTCGCGGAGACAATGAGAGGAGTAGGAACAGCATAAAAGTGCAGGTCATCTGCTGAGAGTCATCACGGAAGCAATGCCATAAGTTAATCTATGTGATTTAGGAATATGAAAATAAACACCTTCACAACAACAGAGTTAAGAGAGTTTTCTTTCCATTTGTTGTCATATAATTGGAAACTTTCAAAGCTTTTGTGAACATCACTTAAGTCATGAGTCACATGACAACAGATGCTGACTGTTTGTCTTGTTTGTTTACTGTTTTCACCAACATGTTAATGAAGAAGTGTGACAGTCAACAGTCGAACTTTGCGTTGACTCTGTCTTCATCTGTGTTTTGTCGGAGCTTCAACTCTCTGCATGAGAACACTGCAGTGAAAAAGGCCCCATTTGATGCTGCACCGCAGTCAAGATGGCAACAAGCGACAAGTCCGTAAGCAGTTCCAAGAGGGAAAAGACGTCGTCTTCATCAGCAGGTGCGGCCCAGGCCAGAGCTCAAGCTGAAGCCACCAAGGTGACAGCCTCATACGCGAGCCAGGAGGCTACATTGAACCCTCTTTGTCTTGCCAGCCTGTACAGATCACTCTCTTGCTCTCTCACTTCACGCTGTATCCCCCTGTACTCTTGTCTACTCTCTTCAGTCCTCTCTGTGTCCCACTTCTTCTTAGCTAACCTCTTTCTCTGTATACGCTCCTTCACCTCCTCATTCCACCACCAAGTCTCCTTACCTACTTTCCTTCAAGTTGACACACCAATTACTCTCTTACCTGTCTCCCTGATAACATTAGCTGCAGTTGTCCAGTCATCTGGCAACAGCTCTTGACCACCCAGAGCCTGTCTCAACTCCTTCCTAAAAGTCATGCAGCACTCTTCTTGTTTCAGCTTCCACCATTTTGTCCTCTGCTCTGCCTTTGGCCTCTCCATCTTCCTCACCACTGCAGTCATCCTTCACACTACCATCCCATGCTGTTTGGTTGCACTCTCACCAACCACTACTTTGCAGTCAGTGATCTCCTTAAGATGCACCGTCTACACAGGATGTAGTCTTCCTGTGTGCTCCTACCTCCACTCTATAGATTACCCTATGTTCCTGCCTCCTCTGGAAGAAAGTGTTCACTCTAGCTATTTCCATTCTTTTTGCAAAGTCAACCACCATCTGCCCTTCTGCGTTTCTCTCCTGGATACCTGCCCATCACCTCCTCATCACCTCTGTTTCCTGCACCAACACGTCCATTAAAGTCTGCACAAATGACAACTCTCTAACTTCTCGGGATGCTCTGCATCACTTCATGAAAGTCCAGCCAGAATTTCTCCTTCTCTGACTCACATCCTACCTGTGGTGCCTACCCGCTAACAACACCCTTTAGATTTCTAGCTTCAGACACATCACTCTATCTGACACTCTTTTTACCTCCAGGACATCCCGAGCAAACTCCTCCTTCAAGATAGCTCCAAATCCATTTGTCATCCTATCTGCATCATGATGTTGTCTATTTCAAGGATAAACCTCAATTCTAATGAATTATTCACTACTTTTTGGTGTTGTTAAAAACTTAATTCATCAAAATGTTACATGCATGCAAACATTGCACGTTGTATGATTTGAATTTTTTTGTTTGAATTTGACAGAACAAATAGTGGTTCGACTATTGAAGATTTCAGATTTGTCTCTTTTTCAATTCAAAATGAAATAGAGCAGTGTTTCCCATTTCAAAGTACTGATATCCAAGGAGCAGGAGTAGATGGGAGTTGTATGCACAAACTGCGCACGCGCATTTGCACACTGACTCAAGTGACTGGAGCGACTCATACACCCAGTACACTTTGGTGAGTGATTCATGACGACTCGAGTCAGAAAAAGGAATTGGGTTCTGGTAGCACTAGTATTGAGCGTGTCTGTCGCTCAGCCTCAGATAAGTTCGACTGCTCACTGAACAAGTATGAACAAAAAATGCTACCCGAGTGGTCAGTGCTTGTGCGTGCGAGTGCGTGCGTGCATGCGCTCTTGTGTGTGTGTGCATGCACATGTGCGTGTGTGTGCGTGCGTGCGTGTGTATGCTGCCAAACTTACAGAAATCATGCAAATTGAGCAGATGGAACTAATATCAGTTAGATACTACAACTCCTACTGTGAGGATGAGGAGCTGAATCTGTCATCAGTATGTGAATGTTTGCAATGACAGCTGCTGAGTCCATTCAATCATCTATTTTTTGGATAGTTCTTGACAAGTCAGACCTATACTGCGCTTTTTCTTTCTTTTCTGTTACCTGTATCTACTTGGTTCTTTTCAAGCTCTTTGAATTACCCACAACGTGACAGTACCTGCTACCCTTTAGTACCTACTGGCTGGACATGAAGTGGAGATGAGGTCATTTTTCCAGCAAAGTAAAGACACTGTAAAACATTACTATTGTAATTATAATAGATGAGAGTGGAACTTACAAAGTAGTTATTCATTTCAAATAGTAAATAAAAAAAAGTGGTTTGCATTATACAAAACATATATTTCTAGAAATGTCCAGACCGAGCAGTGTGTGTGAGTCAGCGTACGTGTACATGCGAGTGTGTCACTGAAGCTCTCTAACTGTGTGATTTACACCCCGCTGCGACACTGAGACCGCACTGTCACCAGATCCTCCATGACACCCCCCCCACCCCCACGCCCCCACCCCCCAAAGACCTGGCAACCTGCCTCATCAGCACCTTACCACACACACCAGGCAGCATTCTGAGAAGTGGCTGCCGTGAGGAATGTGCCAGCCTGAGGATTCAGCCCGGTTGGTTGAAGGACAACTGAACTCTCTGACAGAGACCGTAAAGTGACGCAAGTCCCACAACCCGATCCGTCGGCCGCGTAACACCTCGCTGCACTGCAACGCTCACAAATGTTCATCTGTGATCAGCGCTTAAGGAGAAGGTTTTACAAGTGAAGCGTTTCACGCAGCAACACCTGATCTGTCAGTAATGAGTACAGTGAAATGCAACATGCTTTCCCTGGAACACAACCCTTCGTTGCCATTGAACACATTCAGTATACATGCACAGTGCTGAAAATGCTGTTTTGCCACGTATGCTAATATGTGTGAAAAGAGTGAAAGCATCCCCCCCACCCCCACCCCTCTCCCCAAGGTCTATTTGATGGAACCAGCCGTATCTTTGATATGAAGCTGCAAACAGTCAGACCTGTCGAAGTTTGTCACAAGAATCTCCTGCAGGTGTGAAGTCAGACCGCTCGATGTCAACGTGTGCATTGGCATAAGAAAAATCAACCCGGTCATCTTCAATTTGTGTTGGGCCAGGTTGTACCTCCCTAACTTTGCACGCTGGAGGGAGCTGTCAGCTCATATGCTGTACGGTTTAACAGTTTTCACTTGTTCTGCAGCCTGGTCATCCACCAGGGGGCGTCATTGTCATGATTTTTGAAGGAGACTCGCTGCTTCGCCTCATCTGTGTTTTTGTGTTTTTTCTCCGAATGGAAAAAAAATCCTATTTGATCAGGAAACTTGGGCTTTATTCAATAATTTAATAATTCTTTCACTCAATTGAAACATTTTACAGCTCGGCGTGTATGAGCAGATATCAGTCAGTCGGACAATACCAAGATTCAAAAGCCATCAGGTTTGTTCATTGTTCCAGGTTGGATTAATTTGAAATAAACTTTTCACAAACTTGCATCAAAAGTAAGAACAATTCTTCATGAAATGTCTCTACACTAATTATACCGCCCCTTTTTTTGCTGGTCATTGTTTGTCCGACAACTCCAAAAAATGCTGATGAATTAAGATGAAAAAGTCAGGAGGCGTCTTCGCCGAGATTCAATTGCATTTGAAGAAATGTGAGAATGTCGTGCAAAACAGTTTTTTTTACATGATGTTATTTTCATTGGAATAATCAAATAACTCCATTTTCAATCATTTAATGGTGGCAAAGTTTTAAAATGGTCTAAAATTCTCCAGCTAAAACAACAACAACAACAAAAAAGTCACCGCAACATTTCTAAAACAGTGGTGTCTTCCAGGTTGGAGCAAGTGGAGGCAGAGAATCCAGTCAGAGTGGATCGCGCCTTCTGTGACACTCTGATCTATTGATCACTCCGCGGTTATTCTTGCGACTCTGATCAATATTTAATGGGCCCTCTGAGCTGTGAGACCATCAAACTGCTGCCAGCAGACCACCACTTACACCTCGGTGTATTTGTAATGTGGAGGCATATGAGGAAGGAAGGAAGGAAGGAAGGAAGGAAGGAAGGAAGGGGGAGCAAAGGTTTAAGATGAAGGACCTTGGAAGTGTCGTTTGAAGGGCTAAAAAATGTCAAAAAGTCATGTACATGAGGAAAGGATCAACTTTCAATGCACAATATGAAATAATAAACACAAAATACTGTGTCAGAAAGTATTCAGTAGGAATACCTTAATCCAGTCCATTGGCCAACAGGCAACAGCTTTGGGGCCCCATTTCAAAAAGGGGCTGACAAACTTTAAAGTACCACATTGTGTCAATGCATGTGTTTTTCTGGGCTCCAGGCGCTTCTGTGTGGCCCTTGTGTGTGAAAGCTAAGTCCCATGTTGTGAGGAAAACTAGCTAAGAGACAGTCCCAACGTCATTGTACTAGTCCATCACCCTTTCAAAATGTTTGAATAGTATTTGACGTAGCTGGACCTGCCCACTGTAACTCTGACGGGGCTGTTGTGGGGCCTCACCTGCTTTTAGATGGTTATGCAATAGTTGCGGACGATGATGATGGAAGGAGGAGGAAGATGAGCGAGGATGATACCGAGATAACGGCGAGCTCTAATTGGTTGGCAGATTTGCCACTAATTGGGTCTTTATCAGCTTAACGTAGACTTAAAGTCCCAGGTGATCTGGACCAGACTGTAGGCTGAAACCTGTGTGTGTCTGTGTGTGCGTGCGTGCGCATGTGTGGCAGCTGCTGGCCTGACCTACAACACACACCGACCCCGCAGCTGCTGGTCCGAGGTTCAGACCAGCAGCGAATCCAGGGGGCGAATCCACCACAAGGTCAAAGGCGTGGAATTAATCTGGAGGCAGCTCGTTGTCTGAGTGTGGCATTTGTATATTTGTGTGTCTGTCACTGCTGCCCCCCTCCCCTCCCTCCCTCCCTCCCTCCCTCCTCTCTGAGTAGCTAAAATGAACCACGAGTTGTTTTTCCTTTTTTTTCTCTACCGGCATCTCTTATTGGTTGCTGGAGAGTCTGTCTCCAGAAATTACTCTAATCCTCTTAGATAAAACAGAGCCTTCATCCAATCCCCTGCTCCAATCCCTCCTCTCCCTCCCCCTCGGTCTCCCTCTCCTCTCTCTCTCTCCCTCTCCCTCCCTCCTTTTGCTTCCATGGGGAAGAGGAGTTTTTAATCCAAGTGGATTACGCTGTAAATTGGGTGACAGTGGAGGCGAGCTGTTGCAAAAAAAAAGCGGCTGCAGACTACGTTTACATATCTGAAGGGTGAGGAGAGGATTCCCAGCAGAGCAGCGTGGGAGAAGTGAGGGTAAAAAACAACAAAACCTGGAGGAACCTGCAACGAAGGGGGACCGCTTCTTCTCAAAGTGTCTGAAGGATACTCAACTTCTAGAGTTGCATCCAAGCAGGATCCATCTTCCGTGCCGGTCAGCTGAAGCTCCCCCAACGTGGGACTGGGTGGAGGCTGCCTGCAGAGGGATGCGAAGCTGAAGCAAGGTTGGCCAAAGAGATGCCAGGAGGAGCACAAGTTCGGTCGGACCCCATGAGGAGCGACCGGGGTCGGGCTTCCACGCGCCCAGGCAGCGGCGTCTTCCGTCTCTAGCCAACCATGAGGAAGCCGTTCCCGTTCTCCCCTGGACTCCTGATGTTTTGTTAGGGCCGCCTGTCACTTTTTGATAGTCAAAGTGTGCGAGAGAGGACGCGTGTCGATGCCTGGACGGCCGGGGAGCAGGATGGGCGGGACCGCTGTGGGGATGAGGACACTCTTGGGGACCGTGGGATTTCTTTGCCTTTGGCTTGCAGCTCAGGCTCAGATGAAGATTCCCCCAGAGACGTAAGTGTTCGTGTCGGTGCTCAATTCCAATACAGATTCATTCTGGACTCCATAATAGCCCCCCCCCCCCAGAGAGCAAACATGGTGAAGTGTGGTTAACGGCTAAGAACATTACAGAGAAGTTTAATTTGACTGAGGACTCATCCAATCACCTGTGATGGACTGGCGACCTGTCCAGGGTGCAAACAGCTGGAGCCTGCACGGTGGCGTGGTGGTTAGCGCTCTCGCCTCACAGCAAGAAGGTCCTGGGCTCGCGCCCAGGAGGGGCCTTTCTGTGTGGAGTTTGCATGTTCTCCCTGTGCATGTGTGGGTTCTCTCCAGGTACTCCAGCTTCCTCCCACAGTCCAAAAACTTGCAGAAGGTCAATTGGTGATTCCGTAGGTGTGAATGTGAGTGTGTGTGGCTATTTGTCTCTGTGTTGCCTTGTGATGGACTGGCGACCTGTCCAGGGTGTACTCTGCCTTCGTCTGTAAACAGCTGGGATCAGCTCCAGCACCTCCCGTAACACAGAATAATAAGCTCGAATCATTGTTTGGTTAAAGGCTAACTATAGCGACGAGTTCCATGGATAAGTACGAGCTCCATTGTCTAGTTCAGTGGGCTCCCAGCTTGGAGGGCCCGAGGCTTTGTCTGCACTGGGGTCGTCACGGTAAACCAAAAATAAGGCAACTGCTCTGTCCCTTGATTCCGAAGGCCTCTGGCTCTGTGTGTGGGTTGCAGGAGGTCAGTCATAACAGGACTTCAGGAAAAAAGAGGTAAGGAGCCCCCTCGTGGAGTTAGCATCAATAAGTTAGTAGTTCCAGTGGATGAAATGTTGAACAAGGTGAAGAGAGACACATCATTTTGGTGTAATGTAACGCCATGAGACACAACCAACCTTGAGCAGTCTGACTATAACAGGGCTCCTACAGCTTTAAAGGAATAGTACACCCAAACAATGATGTGCCTTCATTTTCCACTCACCCCCATGCTGAACAACTCTGAAGCACTTTTCTGATGTCTCAAATGCAGCTGGAGATCTTTGAGGTTTCTTGTTTTCTGCCCACATTCAAAAAATGCAGGTCCGAGTTAAAAAAGTCCATTAAGTCCACAAGAACGTGTCAATATTCCTCCATACTGCTCGTCCAATGTAATCCAAGTGTCCTGAGTGGGTACCGTCCATAATTGACTCACAACGAAATCATTTAGAATGTTTTTAGAGCCTAAACAGTTAGTTAAGACTTTTTAAGATGTTTTTTTAATGCCATTTGAAATCAAATTTAAGACCAACTTCACAATTAACGCAAAGGGGGGGAGGGGGGGGATTCATAGGGTTAGGGACAATTTCACCCAAATGTTTTTTTTTTTAACACAAAAATGCATCCTTGTTAGCATCAAGCTCCTCTGAAATGTATGGGCTAATCCAAACTTGCTGATGGAGGCCGTCATGTCAGGTTCGCATGCAAACGTGTGGGTGATGTCAGAGTCTGGGAACATGGCACGGAATAAGCCTCCAACTCCTTCGTTAGACTTGAATGATTGGTGTTTTGTGATGGCGATCAGCGACCACAGCACCTTTGCTTTCAGTGTGGGCATACACGCAAACATTTTCTGGAGATGCGGTGATGTTGTCCCCGGTTGTTGATGTTGGGGGTGGAGGCAAGGTGGAGACGAGCGTTTAACAAAACTGGGAAATACCTGGTGTTTGTTGGCAGCTCGGTTTTGAAGCTTTGTGCTTTGCGCCCTGCATGAATTCAATGCATTTTTAGACTTTTAAAGGATCCACAGGACCCTTCCATTAGCATTATGTTGGAGGTATCTGGGACTGGGCGGCGCCCTCTCGGGCCGCCGCATCCAAACAGCCGGTTCTTTTATTACTGTCTGATCCTGGTGCAGGTTTTTCCAGGCGAGACACAAACGAGACAGACGATCAAATTGAGCACAAGTGTGACAGTTTGACTATTATATCATAAAAAGGTTACAAAAGTTAAAGCAAGTGGAGTTTAAAGGCAGAAATCTGTGCAGGAGTCTATCATGTTTACCACCGACAGGTCGACACGTGAGAGCCATGTTTGTTCAGTGTTCAAGTACTACATACTATCTGATCAGGTCATAAAGGTCCCGCCTTCCCTCACGAATGTATCATCTATGTGTCCATATTTGGCACAAAATGTGTAAAAGTGTTGTTTTTAATTGTGAAGTTTCCAAGGTCCATATCCCCCCCCCCCCCCACACACACACACACGCAACAAACATCCAATGTCCTGAGCTGTGAATCTTGAAGAGATCGTATGTGAAGCTGAGTGAAAGTTCAGGTTGGGCTTGTTCCACATAACTGGAGCTCCTGACAGAGAACTCCCAGGAGGCGCGCTGTGTTGTGATGCAGGTCTCGAGGGACTGGCGGCATGTCAGCGCGCTGAACATTTCTTCTGGGGCTCCTCCAGATGTGGCCTGCTCACAGCCCACACTGAGGCAACCACGGCAATCCAGAGTTTTTTTTCCTGTGGTGTATCTCACTGCCCTTTATTAGCGTGAACGCTGTCTGATAGCGTTCACCACATGTTGGCTCGCTCGCCCGCTTCCTCCTCCATCACCGTCTGTGGGGTGGCGGCATGGCTCCCTAAACCACCCACCGTGCCCCATCAACCCGGTCACCTTCCGCATTGACCCGCATTCCCCTGTCAGGGCTGACCCACACTCCGCAGGTCTGTGGAGGCTCACATATCACCTGGCACCCTCCACACAAATCTGGGTTTGCATGGAGTTTAACCCCAAGAAGACACGATGGAACGATTGCAACTGATTCTATGTGCAGAGGCTACGATATGGGTTGCAATATTGTGTGTGTGTGTGTGTGTGTGTGTGTGTGTGTGTGTGTGTGTGTGTGTGTGTGTGTGTGTGTGTGTGTGT
>JAUESF010073598.1:0-13418 GCA_032274765.1 Malacoctenus tetranemus | reverse complement strand
CTCTCTCTCTCTCTCTCTCTCTCTCTCTCTCTCTCTCTCTCTCTCTCTGTCTCTCTCTCTCTCTCTCTATCTCTCTCACTCTCTCTCTCTCTCTCTCTCTAGCTCTCTCTCTCTCTCTCTCTCCCCCTCTCTCTCCAGTTCTAATCTTTTCCAATCTAAGGCAGGAGAGAGTTTCCTCAGAAAAATTGAGTCAGGACGTTTCCCTTTATGGATAAATTGACAGCAATCTTAAGCTAAAAAATCCAAGTGGTAGCTTAACAGCCGCGCTGGGCTCTTTTGAAGGGTTCAACTGAATCAGTGCTGAGCATGAATCTGTACAGGAGCCGTGGAGAAGAGACTCCGACACGCACCGCGTCTGTGAGTGTGGATGTCGCCTATGGAATCACACCTGCGGGCGAATCGATGTGGCGATGCGTTCGAGCGTCGTGCGTTCGAGCTTTTCAGATAAGAGTTGAAAAAAGTCCTCAGAACGTTGGGAAAGAAGAGGTGTGTTTATTGACGTGATTCACTTCCTGTTTGTCATTTTTTGGCCTGATCTTCTCTCATGTGATTGTGGGCAAAATCAAGTCGGTACTTTTTGTTTCAGTGAACGGTGAGGGGAGACTGAAAAGATCTGGATCACTGAGATGGAAGGTAAGCGATTGGACAGTAACTTCCCAAACACGACACCGATTCTCCGCCCTCGTATTCAGGTATATAGAGTTGCGCCCACGTCGCCATCTGTAACTCATGTCCTGGCAGGGGTGTGGTGAAAAAGAAAGCGTTATCGATCGCAAATGGAAAACCTTTCCAATCTGCAAGCCTGGGAGCACAATTAATTAGCACATTGTTAGCCTGATTAGAAATGCATCATGTAGTCATCATATAAGTAATGAGGATCCATCAAAAAGCCCAGACGCTTGTGCGTCTCCAGTAATCACTCACTATCTGTTTAAGCGCCTGTCATTAATTTCTCGATCATTAGCATGTTAATGCACGTGTCGGCAGTATTGGAAGTCAGCGTGACATTCTGATTCTCCTTTTTCTTTCGACTTTGAGTTATGAATCAAGATTCAATCTTCAAAGCTTCAAACTGTACAACGCCTTTAGATAAGAGTGGTTGATGAGGCCGTTCGAAGATCGGATGATAGAAAATGTTCTAAGACTTCGATATTGTGATTCCACTGCTACGTTTCTTCTTTGTGTCTCAGTCCCGCCCAGTCATCATACTGCCCCCCTTCTGTTACCGGTGGTACTGCTCCATTTTGTCTGTAAAAAAAACGCCTCGATGTTCAAATGGCCGCGTTTCCTACCTGTGGCTGAGTTTGATCCGAGCGCTGCTGCGAACGAAGCGAAAGTGTTTGTGTCCCGTTCGCGGGACGTAAACGTGCCTCCCAGCTGCCGGCACCGTGGCGCAGCTCTGGAGAGACAGATGGGAAGGAAAAGAAAAGAGCGGAGATGAGAAAGAGCTTTGTTTAAACATGAAAGCGCCTCACTTCAGAGCGTGACAAATGAGTGAAGAGCAGAAGCCAGCCATCATAGCGCGGAGGATGTCACAGGTGCTCCCAGCGGAGGAAACGCCACCGCCAAAGTCAACGACTCGGGTCAGCGGGGGTAAATCCCAGCCGGGCTTTTTTTGGGGGAGGCCTTTATGCCCTTGGCGTGCCCGTTGACAGTTGTGCCGCCAGCTGTCTGAGGCTCATCGTACAAAGGGGACGGCACTGCATAATCACTGACGGCGTAGAAAAGCTGCCCGATATCGTAAACCCAGTTCTGTTTCCAGAACTGGAGGCTCATCCTGAGATCCATGGCAACAAGTTACAGGGCAAATCTAATCTAATCCAATGTTTTTTCTGTCTGATGTGTTCAC
Source organism: Malacoctenus tetranemus (assembly GCA_032274765.1). Classification (NCBI taxonomy): domain Eukaryota; kingdom Metazoa; phylum Chordata; class Actinopteri; order Blenniiformes; family Labrisomidae; genus Malacoctenus; species Malacoctenus tetranemus. The sequence goes on along the minus strand of JAUESF010073598.1, from coordinate 11,569 downwards.
GCACACTTAAAAAAAAAAATCATGCTAATGGTGGTCCTTAAGGACCCTCTATTAGCTCCAGCGCTGCAATCTAAGGTTGAAGAACGCCAGCTCTGATTGATAGATGCAGTGATGCTCACAACAAAGCTTGAACGACATCTGATCACCCAACAGCCTGAATTGTAAGTTTTTTCTTTTTTACAAAAGCAATACAATGCTGAGGGGGGAAAAAAGATATGTCTGTTACCATGGTAACCTGCCATTAGTTTTAGCGGTATTGAGGATTTGGGGCTGCACTGTACCGCTTGCCATCCGGCAGTGAAGAGAAAAAGTCGATATTCAGCTCTTGGTGATGTTGTATCGACTTCAAAGTTCAAGTTCAAGTTGCAGGCAGACGTTTGGTTTCGCCCCAGCGCTTCAACAACAAGCATTTTAAGTCCACAATGAAACGAAGAACTCTGACTCCATTGGGCGTTTATTAAGGTGAATAAAATAAATATAAGGAAAATTGGGTGTTCGATTGTAAATAACTGTTTCAACTTACTGGATGTTAGTGGATGTAGTTCGAAACAAATAAAAACAATAAATTATTCAGTGAACGTTCAACAATCTGCAACGACATCAGGGGCGTTCAAGTGTCCACTCTACAGTCATGTGAAGGCAAAGTTTAAAGCGCATCCAGGACGTTCAACACAAAGACCAAAGCGTGAATTACAAAGCGACTGGAACCGGTACGGAAAACCCATTCGTTTGTCATGTTGCCAAACTCGGTCTCCTTCAAAGTAAGAGCAGGAAACTTCAAAATATAGGATGGAAACAACGCACAGCAACTTATGACTAAATAATCTCATAAAGTTTAAAGGTATAGAGGTTTCCAGCTTTTGACGTCTTTGTAAAATGTTTTTCTAATATATATATTTTTTCTTTTAGTGCCAATAAGCTTTAAACACACATCCACTATGTATTATTTAGTTCACTGCAGCAGCGGGCTGTTGCTATTGGAAGCAGTGTCCCTGTGCAGCAACTTAAAAAAAAAGTTATGTGTGTAGGAGATAATCCTGCTGTCCTTGCAATATTTACTTTAGTATTTTATTGGGGAGTGGGGGGGGATTTATTTGGAGTTGTAATTGTGTAGAAAGCCAGACAGAAAACAAACATCCACCATGAGCCAGTAAATGGTGACTTTCATTAAGGAGGATTACTGGAACTGTATCTGTTCTTCTCTTCTTTCTCTTTTTTTGGGGCAGAAGCTTATAAAAAGTAAAACAAAGTGGATCCTGTTTTCTTTTATTAAAGCCGTGGCATCGATGACTCGTTAAAACCTGGTGGAAACCTCACGCAGCACTCGGATACAGGCTGGACTGACTGACATCCTTCACGCACGGATGGCCCAGAATAAAGCAGGAGCTCGGTTTGATTCTCTCTTTATGTTGTTTTTTTTTTTTTTCCCCAAAGACCCATCAAAGTCTGTTTCCAGGTCCCCAAAGGGCATTTATACCCCTGGAATGACTGGACTGTTAAAAAAAGCAACAAAAAGCCAACAACAAACCCTTAATTTGTTCACTGTCTCCCCAGTTATCAGCTCGGCAACATGCGTGAGCTTTTTCACTCTCACACAATTAGAAAAGCTGGTCGAGGATCGCTTTTCTTTTCTAACCCTGAGGTGTTTCTGTCTTCTTTTTTTTTTTATGAAGCGATACGAACGAGCTTCAAATGTCAATACGAACCAATCGGGACGGAAATGAAGAGAGTTTCCGTCCTTTTATGGTGTTGAGAATTGTTAAATGCCGCCCGGAGCTTTATTTAGCTGAGCTGCGGAGGGGGAACGGGCCCTTTATTAGAAAGCAGGAGAATCCAGTCTATTCTTGAAAAATTTTTCCCACTCTCTAAGTACATTATGTTTCCTTTAGCACGCTCTCTCTCTGGTTTCCTCTTTTCATTTGTTATCTACTTGGGCTCCATTGTTACCACTTTCCGCAGCCTTTCGGTCACAGTTACAGATAAATTTAGCTCGTCCCAAAGCAACACAAAAATACCGTCTGGCTGTCTGCTCGCAGTCTGTACGTATATCCACCGCGCTTGTTCAGCTCGCACTTTCTGTCACTTTCCACGATGACGTCAGCGATGCTCCATTGAACTGACAGCGAAACGGCCCGACATCTTTGGAGAGTCCCTAAACTTACCTGTGCTGCAAGTTTATGCGTTTTTCTTACGAATATAAAGGAAAATCCAGATCAAACCCTCGCCATGTCCTACGCTTCCTCACAAAAGGACGTAAACATGAGGAGTGGTGGGCTTATGTGGCCAGGAGCCAGTGATTAGATCGGACACTTTGCATGGTCTTACTATCCAAGTCTAAACAAGCTGCTTGTTTGTTGTCTGTATTTTTTCATTAACCTTTTTAAAGATTTTGAACAAAGAATGCATTTTCCAACAACTGAGTTGGACCTCGAACTGAGCGGCACGCATCAACACTGTGAGATAATTATTTAGACCTGCACCTCCACTACCATCGTGTTGCGGCTGAAATATCAAGGTTTTGGCATGGTGGGTGGGTTGGGTGGGGGGATGTCGCAGGTGGAACTCAGAGATAAATAATTGTAGAGATGCATCGTGGGTGAAAAACAAGCGCCTGGTGCCACTTTAACGCGTCCAGACTCGGGCGAACGAAACCGCGTTTGCATCCTGATGCTGCTGCCTCCCTTCCACTCGAAAGATCTGCTTGCATGGCTCTTTTTTGTGTTGTTTTCACTGCAGTTCTGCTGAAACTAAATAAAATACAGAAAAAAAATAAAACGCTGTAATGCATTATGTTGCCGTTGGTGTTGCCACTCTAAGTGGAGGTTACTAACACTGCTTATATTTACTGGACAGGGCGCGGGGTTTGTTTTTCCTTTTTTTTACTGGCCAGTCGGCATATGCATTAATGATGTAACTTCTGTGGTTTCATCCCGCATAATGTATTCTGAGGTCAAAGATTGCACGGTACACAACCATAAAGCCTATCTGTGTGCATATCGCCAGCAGAAAATTGCCCCACATGTCACAGAATAGCAGTTAAACTGCTAAGCGAGCAGTTAGTGTGTGTTAGTGTGTGTGTGGAGGGGGGGGGGCAACCGTTTACCCAACTGATTTGAATAAATGGCCGCACTACCACGCAGATGAAACTATGTCTTCACTCCCCCCCACAGACACTCGTATTGCAATTGTTGGTGTTGCGTTTCAAGCAATAAAAATGCTAACGTAATCCACCTCCCTGGTTGCTCTCCAATGTCACGAAAGCCAAGTGTAAAAACGCGGTGGCTCGCTAACAAACCCTCTCCACGTCGCACCGGTCAGGGCAGAAAATTGCGCGGAAAAAGAAAAAAAAACAAACAATAAAACAATTGAAATAAATAACTTTGCCAGCAGCGTGCAAGAATATATAAAAAAAGACGAACATATGGAAGCACCCCCCCCACCCCCACCCCATGTGGGACGGGAGTGTAGAGCCGTCAGCAGGAAGGTTCCGGAAAGCGGAGGATAAAAGCAGCCGTAAAGCCTATTAAAACACCAAGGTGTTGAATAGCCAGATTATAAGCGGCGCCCCTCCCTAATTTTCGCGAGCGACCACGGAAAACAGTGCTGTCAGCGCGGAGCAGATGCGCCCGCCAAAACGGCCTTAAGCTTCTATCATCGTCCGACAGGCCGGAGTTTTTCTTTTTTTCCCCCCATCGGCGTTATCTTCTCCGTCCGCGCCAGTCAGAGGGCAGAAGGGAAGCTCTCGAGGCATCCCCCCCCTCTCCCCCCCGGTCCGTCCTCGCATGTTTGTCTCTCTTTCCCCGCGTCCCTGGCCTCGTCTTCTAAAACTGCCGGTTTTTTTCCGGTGGTAGAGAGACGCCGTGAGCGGCCGACGTGAGCGGCCGCAGCGATGCGGACGAATAATTGCGGCAAACTTTTCCCTCATCTGCTTTAGCGAAGCCTCATCGAAAGACGAGGGAGCCGTCACCGCTGCTGCCGCTCTCACTACACTATCCATCACGGACGGCTGCTGCGAGCCGGTTTAATGAAACCCTCTGGCGCCGTTGTGTGAGCGCCCCCCAAACCCTCACGCGTTGCGATATGACCACGATGTCGGGAACTGGGTCATAATAAGTTAGGAAAATGTGCACTCGCAGGCAGCATGAGGAGCCTTGTTATCACCTTGTTAAACAACTCCCAGCCCTTTTTTTCCCAGGCTTGTTCTTACAGCAGTGGCGCTGGTCTCGAGCAGACAGCTGTCTCTACCAGATATGTAATTTAATTCCTTTTTGCAGAAGCTTTTTTTTCTTTATTCCCCTGCAGTTAATCAGGCCATTGTGAACAAATTTGCAGTCATTGAACCCCAAATTAAGCGTAAATCGACCCTCTTTAGGTCGACGCGGCTCTAGCTTTGGAGGTTGACCTAAATACCGGCCCAGAACCTCAGCATCTTCGTGATCCTTGTCAGTAATCGATGAGGTCACTCCTCTGAAGCAGAGCCATCGATTCATTAAAACCACCAAAAAATGTTAAATGTTCCAAAGGAATGGCTAAAAATGTCAACGCAGCCAGGAACCGTTTGGGCAAAGTTTGATGGAGGTGCATCAGTCTGGGAGGAGAAAGTTAGCCGAAGACGAGGGGGGGAGAAACGAGGTCGAGGACGAGAGGTTGCGAGCGGCGCCGCTTGGTGTGAGACGCCAGGGAGGGTTCGTGATTGCATCAGGAAGCGATGCGGTGGAATCATCCAGGCCGCACCTGTGCAACGGGAGGGAGGACGAGCACCTGCGTGGTGCATCCCACCGACAGACAGGGGAGGGGAGGGGAGAGGAGGGGAGGATGGGGGGCTGCTATTGGAGGCACCAACCTGTGGTGAAAGGGAAGAAGAAAAAAAACAAGGCTGCACAGTGGCGCTAATTAACGCTTCACAGGAAGAGGCTGTGAGCGCACGATCGATAGTCTGCAGTGACGGGTGGGGGGCAGGGGGGTGGGTGGGGGTCCAGGTGCAGGCTGTGCACAGATGCCCCTGAGACAAAATGGCAGGGAACAGCGAAGGCGAAAGATGCTCACGGGGCCGCAGGGTGGACCGCCATCATCAACCGACTGCAGTGCTGTACCGTAAACATCTAAGAGACATGTGAAGCTTCAGGTGACCCAACAGTGGTGGACAGAGAGCAAAAAGGCAGTTCAGGGGTTAAATTGGCATTTTAAAGTGACAGTAACACTGAAACAAAAAGGAGAGAAAAGAGACGAAACAGAAAGACGAGGTAGAAAGTTTGTGTCTACACAACATTGAACAGACACTCTTTGCCGTCTCCTGCTTCATGACACAGATCCCAGTGACTGTTCCGAATGATTCCCCCTCATCACGGCGATGTAACATTTATCCGAACAATTACCAAAGCCGCCAGCTGCGGGGATCATTTCTCGTGATTGCGTTTGGCGCACGAATGGCACACTTGTGAATTTTTTAAAGCATTAAAATTTCACCGCCATTATAAAAATAAACCCCGCGAACGGCGTCGAGCTGAATAAATCAGCCAAACAACGCGGCCCCGGATGATGCATGCGTTCTCTTTGCTCATCGATTCTATTACACTGCAAATCATCACGCCTATAAAAAAAAAAGCAGCCCTCCTGCTGCATTGTTAGTGCCAGTTCAAAACGTCGGCGGCACTGCGGATCATAATGAAAGAGATTATCAGCCAGTTTTATCAGTGTGACTGTTTTAGGAAATCATAATTGTTTATAACAGTCATAATCATTCAACTCCATGGCAGGGACAGACAAGTGCTATTCGGGCTGTCCGTCAACACTGTGTATTAAAAGGCTCGTCAGACCTTTGAGTGGCCGAGCTGATTTGAATTAAAGTGTCCGAGTCCCAGAAATGGACCTAAAAGAACCGCACAGCAGAACAGAGAAGTCGTGCTTCTACCTCATATTAGTGGACACGATGATGTAAAGTGATCCAAGAGTCAACGAGGTGGGTGGGGACCTGTAAATCTGGAGCATTTATTATCCACAATCACTTTGGCAGAACCCCGAGGACCGAAGTAGGACAGACTTTACGATCACTTGTTGAATTTCAACACATTTGCCACCAGCTGCCATTTTTTTCCCCCCACATCTACAGCAGGTACTTGCATCCCCCCCCCCCCCTCGTGAATTGAACCCATAAACCCCAATCATTTTCTTCACCACTTGTGGCTTCGAACGGATTATTTCCGACGGGGGAGGATTGTGTTGGTTGACATTCGAATGACCCGAAATTAAAAGGGATTACCGCGGAGTCAAACTTCCTGGTCGAGCAGATTCTTCAGAAAGTAACTGAAGAGAAGAAGAAGCGGGGACCTTTCCACGCGACACGGGGAACGCTTCCCCTCCGCATCTGCCAACTGGCAGCAGTCGCGGTGAATAGCGGTGCACCTCGCCACTCGGTGCTGTTATTTCTGGCTTCGGGAGAGCACAGACAGACATATGTGCTACCTTCATGGACATATGGTGTCACCAGCTGCTCCTTTGAACTCGCATCTCCGTTGTGGTGCGTAAGAGCAAATCTTTTTTTCCTCTTCTCCCAGATGCCGAAATGGCACTTATGCAAAGGAAGCAGCACACCGTTTTGACACAGCAGAACTACCAATAAAGCACATAAAGGGTATGTGGTTTACGAGTGAAAAAAAGGGAGAGTCGGGAAATGGTCGCGCGCACGCCGCAAAGGGTGTGCAATTTGCGTCTCGTGTCTGGGACGGGTGTTTCTTTGGCTTTCTCTTTTTGTCTCTGTTCAACCATCTGTTACCTGCTCGCAGTACCTGCCTCTGATTGTGTTTGTTCTGGTGCATCCAGATGTTTTCTTCCTCTGCGTGAGCTTGAAGAATCCAATCAGCCCCCCATCAGCGTTTGGTGTTCGGCAGCAGATGCGGCTTAAAAGGCCGCGCGCGGATCACAACAGACGACGCGAAGGAGGACGGTTTTCAGCTTCCGACAATTTTCCCCGCCATTTAATTTTTTTTGTTTGTTTTTTTTCCCTTTTTCAGATCGTCCTGGAGATGATCTAAACATCTACCGAAGCCTCAGCCTGTGCCGCAGTGCTCTTTTTCCAAACTGTTCGACGTCATTTGGGAAGGACATAAAAGTCACTTCAGTCAGTGAGTTTGACCTTTGTTTTTTTTAAAAGCAACACGAGCTTGAAAGCCGAACAAACACGCAAAGTTGTCGACTTTTCAAAGTTGGATTTGAGTCAAAGCAAAGAGCGTTTTTTTGTGACCGTCAGTCTGACTTTTGCTGCAAGTTTTGTACTTTTCCCCTGAAAGTTTCTCCCCCAGCGAGAGGTTGGAAGCTCCTTTCGGAAGAGCCTCCGAAAACGCGCTGACTCGGGCAGAACGCGTCGCTTCTCGACACTTTTACAGATTGCAGTTGCATCTCAGAATAAAGGGAAAATGCACCGCTGCGAATTGGGCAGAAAAAAACCCCCCAAACTGACCAAAACTCACTGTTGTGAGTTAAGTCCTCTCTTCTCCCTTCATCTGTTACTTTTCCATCTCAGACTTTCATAGTCTTGTTTGGCCTTCCAATCCATCAACACTGCGTTGTGTTTTTTCGCCTTCCGGGCGTCACATGTATTCGAACAAAAAAAAACCCACTTCTGACCTGCCATCATTCATCTTTTTTGTGGGTTTTGAGTTCGCCGCTGTTTGTTTGTGACATTTAAAAGTAGCCTCGGCTTTTGTTCTCCCGCATAATTATGTTTAATGAAACTGAGTTATTCAAACAAAACTCAGCATGCGCCGAACTGAGCGCTCTGGTTTAGGATCTGACTCAGGATCCAATTTTATTGGTGTAACATAGCGATGAATGTGCTTCCTGTCTCTCCTCTTCTCTCCTCTCCTCTCCTCTCCTCTCCTCTCCTCTCCTCTCCTCCCCCTCCCTCTCCCCGTCCTGCTGTTGTGGCAGCGCAGCTTGAATCCTCCACTTCCTCCCCCCAGTTTCTCTTTCTTCCTGAAAGCCTGGGAAGGATCGATAAGCCAGCGCACACGCAGCTTGATGATCCAGCCCCCGAGAAAGTGTCTTTTGGGAATTTTTTTTTTTTATTTTAAGGGGGGGGAGCTGGCGCGCCGCCACATACCTGCCAACCCCTGTAATTCCTGGTGCCGGCGGGGGGAAGCGAAAGAGACGCGGCCGGGGATGATGAGACGCAATTCATTTAGCTCCGGAAGTTCTTTGAAAAAATGTCGGCACCTATTTTAAGCCAGAGGTGGCTCCCAGTTAGGGGAAGGAAGAATGGGAATGATAAATCATTACCAAATGAATTACAGCAGTTTCATCTCGCGAACCCTCTGTTGTCGCGCTCCGCCAAGCACGCCGAACCTCTCCTGACTCAGCGGCGCACGTGCTCTTTTTTTAAGCAGTCGCCGCACAAAGCGATGCATTGTTCCCTCCTCAGACGTCTGTGATGCTTTTATTTTTCTTGTCGTGGCTTTCGTGAAACTATCGAGGTTGTTTTTAAACTTCACAAACGGCCTCGCTGAGTGTTCTTCTTCTTGCTGACGATAAACCTACAAATTTGGGCAATCGATAGCGAGTCAGGTTGTTGGTTGGTCACGCTGAAGCTGGCATGAAAGAGCTTGGTCAGAGCTACTTCCACACCGAGCAATCAGCTGTTTTCTTCCACTTTATTGACTGAGGTGAGGGCTGCCAACTCCAGCTATTGCAACAAAAAGGAGGACTATGTCTGTTCAAAATATACTGGAAGTGTATAATTACTAACCAGTAGATAAACGCTGTGTGTGTGTACGTGTGCGTGCGTGCATGTGCGTACATGGACACACTGCGGGGGTCCTCGCCCCTGGAGAAGTACAGAAGGCTTCTACCACACTTCCATGTCCATCACTAACCCCCCCCCCTTGCACCACCCCCACCACTAACCCTATCCTCCAGGATGAAGACCGATGACTGAATCCTAATAGAGCCCCTTTAGCATCCTCCTGCGCGGTTAGCAAGTCTCCACGACGTGTTGTTGAGCAAAGAGGCCATTATTTTATGACTTATTTGCAAACGCAGCTCTGACTATCATTATCTCCAATCACAGTCGGTGAGTAATCTCCATCCGTGCTATTAAGCATTATGATGCACTCAATTTCTATAACGATTTCAAAAAGGAACCGAGTTGTCGATCAGAAAAATAGTCACAATTATCCTGCATCGTGGTCTCTAATGCCTGAACAGTTGCTATCCAACAATGTTCTTTATCGTAAATGTTAAAGAAACAAGAAGATAAAAACACAGAAGCAGCTGTAACGTGAACGCACGGGCTTCCAACTATGATCTGACCGTGTTATCGTTCCATTAAAGTGGTTGCCGGAAGCTGCGGTGTATTGCAGACGTTCCTGAAGTGAAACAGAGAGGTGGGACGGTAGCCGTAAAAACAGCAGGCGGTGAGTTACTGGTGTTACGCCTGCTGGTTTGCGCACTAAGCTTTTGCAGCCACAGCAGCAGCGCGAGGCAAAATCCAGACAAAGTAAATTATAAAGAAGCTCTATTAAGACTTCCAATGCTTTTCTCTTCTAAATAAGAGCTGCTAACTGGCAGTGAACCAAAAAAACTGTGTGTTGAGGAGACAAACCTCCATAATTCTGGCATTAAACCTACAGTTGCCCACAAGTCTTGACAGAAAGTTGGGGCAATTTTGTGAGTTTAGCGTTGATTGGATAACTTTGATTCATGCAGGGGTACATGAGTCAAAGTGTGAGTGAGGGTCTTCCTGAAACTCACCACCTTCCCCCAGCTCCGTCTCTTTTTGCGTTTCAATCCTTACTAATACTCTGCGGCCCCCTCCCCCCTTCCCCTCCCTCCAAGAATTGCGTGTCACACTGTCTCTATTTACTTTGCTCCGTGAAATCCCAGATTGGTTCGGGCTATTTGCTCTCCCTGGATGAGTTCGGCTCATATAACAAGGGGCTGTCATGTACGGAGCGGCGAAGGCAGCCGACTTTTGGCGGGGAGCTAGTTAACCTGCCGCGACCCGGCTTCTCGTCTTATTTCACTCCAGCCTGACCCCGGCCCGCGTCTGCCTGTACGGCTCTTTCGGAGGCTCTGCAAATGAGAAAATACCAATTGTCAGCAACTATCAATTTACTCTTCCCATTCGGCACATGTCTCTGAGGATATTTGCACCGCAATAATTGACTCTGTGCGCGCGCGCGCGTGTGTGTGTGCGTGTGCGTGTGCGTGTGTGCGTGTGAGAACACAGAAGCTGAATGGAGCTGTGGGGGGAAATTATTGGCGGAAACTATGACAAATAAGAGGACAGATTGGAAAGAACTCTTTTTTTTCCTTCTCTTTCTTTTTCCTACTGATATCTAATTGCCACCAAACAATATCAAATGCAACAATAGTCGGTGAAGCACATTAGCGGCGTGTGGAAGTGACTCACTCCCGTCGTTTTTCGGGCTCCTTTGATTGACTCATCCTCACTTCTATTATCGTCCATCCCCCCCCCCCTCGTTACGAGGAGCAGCTGTGGCGATTTCTTTCCCCCCCCTCCCGTCCAGTCGACTGTCACCACCTGACAGAGAGAAAGAGGCAATTTATATTTATCCATCCTTCCCCTCTGAAAGGCTGCGATCTTGTAAAATGTTCTCTTTTTCGCCCGGCCTTTCAGGTCAGGCCGGCTGAGGAGCAGACAGTACATCAGCCACTAATGCAGACGCACTCCGCTAAAACGCCCTTGACTCCCAGCAAATTATTGTCTATTTTTTTTCACTTTGTTTCTCATGTCTGCGACGCGACTGTCACCAGCGATGCCGCGGTGACCTTTCCGAACTGCGGCCCTGACAAAATGCCAGCGGCCGCTCTTTGAAAAACGCACCAAATCTTTTTTCTTTCCTCTATTTTTCTTTTTTTTCCCCCCTTTTTTAAGCTTATAACTGCGGATGGTAGCTGATCATAGCTTCTGCTGCCTCATATCTTTCTGGAGCTTTGAAATCTGACTCGACACAGAGGAAACTGCCGAACACGGCACACAATTAGGCTTAATGGGGGGGACTAACAGCCCCCAAATATAACTGCAATGAGTGTAATAGATGTGTAGACAAAATAAACTACTGAACGCGCCTCAAAAAGTTTCTTCTGCCGGTTCGTGCTGTATATCTGTAAGCTGGCCTCAACCTCATTTTTCAAGCTTTATTTAATCAAACCAAAAAATTAAATCTGAGTTGCAAATTTTAGCTTTAGACTATTTTATTCGTCCTCCAGTCGACAGTGTTGTAGCCTCGCAAAGGGTGACCATAGAGAAAGAATTTGCACTTGTAGAAGTTGTCAACAGACAAAAAATGAGAAACAGAACAACTCCCCCCCCTCCCCCCAAAAAATAAAAAATTGGACGTTTTGACACCTCGACATCGTCGGAGGAACACACTTCTGTGCTCCGGGAAACCGCAGCATGTCCCGTTTGCATTTGTCCATGGGGCAGGGGGGGAGTCAGACTCAGCCGACACTTGGCCGATAGTCCTGCATGAGTGAGCACGTGTGTGTGTGTGTGTGTGTGTGTGTGTGTGTGTGTGTGTGTGTGTGTGTGTGTGTGTGTGTGTGTGTGTGT
>JAUESF010073578.1:756-13421 GCA_032274765.1 Malacoctenus tetranemus | reverse complement strand
CACACACACACACACACACACACACACACACACACACACACACACACACACACACACAGGTACCACTCAGCCACGCTAACCTGGTGTTGCTATGAATGATTGTTTGAGTGTGATTTTATGTGTACGCCTTCATGGCTAGCATTAGATTAGCGTCTATTGATAGTGTGTGGATTGTAAATGAAATACATTGTGTAATAAACAATTGTATGTAGAATAAGAAGCCTCTAAGTGATTATTGTGTACATTATTGTGGTAACTGCTGGTTGTACGGTCAGTTCTCGATTTCACCACTTCAATTTAGTGATTTCTTTGACAAATCCCTTTTTTAGAGACTGATTGGTTTGGTCATTGGTCCCTGTTTACAGGGTGGTGCCCCAAAATTATTCAATTCGTATTGATAATTATAATTTGTACACTTATTGCGTTTAGTCAATCACCAAACTTAACCTATTGTAAATTCCAAAACTGACCACAGACACAACTACATCAATGAGCCCTTGAGGGTCCACTCTATCAAATTATTGTCTCACAGACTGCACCTTTAGTAAGAAGGAGGACTACTTCCTGGGAGCAGTTTCCATCCCTGCTGCTCTGTTGGAGGCCCAATGGAGATCCTTGGAACACCAAATACTTGAAATGGTGGTTTTTCTCACTGCTGTGCTCCTGAGAACACAACTTTAGAAATAGTTTTAAAACCCTTTCCCTTATCTATGCTTCACAACAATTTTATTGCAGAGCTCTACAGAGACCTGCTTGGACTTTACTGCTTCATTTTCTCGCAGAGAGAATTGTTGGATCCAGTGCACACACACAGTGAGTGCCCCTCCTCCCCTCCATTTCCCTCAGGTGAACTTAAATCAAGGATATTTGCCCGTCTAGAGGGAGAAAAGTCAAAACAAGCTAAATCAGGTGTTGCGAAAAGGGAAGTCGAATGCTTTCGTGACTTTTTCGTGATTTTTTCAGAGATTAATTGTTCATAAAATCTGAATGGGAACGAAAATGTATTTCTGCTCAACAAAATTTGGAGGGGTATTGATTTTAACTGAATCCACTCTGTCATCATTTTATTTTCAAGATTCAGTTTTCCAAACGTTACTCATTGCCCTCACTGGCCCACCGCCAAAGCAGAGCAGAAATGTTAGTTGGATTGAAAGAGTGATCAGTCTACAGCCTTAAATACAGGAGCCAGTAGCAATCTGATTGAACAGTCAAATCGAACTTCACTCATGTCAACAATTCCATCTGATTTGATTGGCCCATTCCCATCGCAATTAGGGCCTGCTTAGAAAAAGGTGATGCAACTCTGTTTCTGTACGGCCACGCATATGCTCCGTCCTGACTTCAGGTTCGCACCGCTTCATGCAGTGTGTTTCCAGAAAACAGGTGGCGGTGAAGCAAAGCCAGGCGATACCAGTTGACAAGAAGGAGAAGAACACTTGAGTGAATGACTGAGAGCATGCCACCATTCACCGTCTCGGGTGAGGAGAGTTCACTTCCACACCAAAGTTGAGATGTTCTTTCACCACTAGTACAGACACACACATTCGCACACAGACACTCAGGCCCACAGGCACCAATCAGTGCGACAATATATCATACATGTGTGGGAGCAACAAAGTTCACAAGTGTATAAGATGTAATCTTCGCATGGAAAGACCCCAAGCTCTTCAAGAACAGTGCTATCTTTACACTCAGAACCTTAATCCTCTGCCAAGAATTGGAAGCAGCACATTTTCCCGTGATGTAAATAATGACAACCTTTATGTATCCTCCCTCTTAAACCCAGGGCAGCTGTCCCACTGCAGTGAGTCCACACGGCCCCCCCTCAGGAGAAAGGCTCGTGGGGTATGTGACCCCCCCCCCCCCAAAAAAACCCTTACCATGTGGCTCTGCGGCACGGCCAGCGCCGGAGGAGCAACCCCCAAAAAAAGGCAATAAAAGCTGCTTGCTGCTGGCTGCTGACTAACAAGATGAAGAGAAAATCGGCGAGTGATGCCTCATCTGTCATCTAGTGACAATTAGAAGTTAGCGTTTGATGCAGCGCAGACATTAAGAATCCCCCCCCCACACGCCCATCAGAGTGTTGCATGATGGCTGCAGTTCCTGGCAGCTTGTGCCGGGATGTGGATGAGAGCTCCTGGCGGTCTGCAGCAGGACGTCTGCGTCCACAACACGTGAGTGTATGACAGGAAGGGGGAACCTGTGGGCCAGCGCATTGTGGGCCACCCCATCCATCTTCAGATGAATAATCTATGTAACCTAATTCACCTTCCATCACAGATTAGTGCTGGCTCGGAGAGGGAACCCCCCTCTGTGATGTATGTCGGCAGAATTTGTTACTCGAAAAAATTTGCTGTGGAAAAAAAAATGCTGTGACACTGGAGCAGCCATGGTTGAGTGATACCAGTGAGTAATATTCCCTCTGCTTTTCTCAGGAGGGGTGGGGGCGGGGGGGGCGGGGGGGGGGATTCCTGTCGAAGAGTGATGAGAGGAAAAATGGTGTGAACTCACTTCTGGGTGGGGGGGCAGCAGCAGCACCAGCCTGGATTCAAATGAGAAAATCAACACGCGCTGTTTGAAAGGACTATATCGTATATTCTTGTCACACATTAGCAAGATATAAGGTGAGGTGATATGAGGCCATGGGAATGTTGAAAGTGAGTGTCAAAGTCCCTGTTCATGGTCTGTCAGCTTTCTGAAGATGAGCATGCTACGTAGTTTATTTTCTCCAATAAAAGCACATGATCAAGCAAACAACCCCCCCCCCCATGCACGGGCTTGCAGGTGAGTCCACTAGCATGCTAGTCCGCCAGCAGGCCTGTCTGCACTTATTTATTACTTATGCTCTCTTGTCTGATAAACGTAATTCACTGTCTGAAGAGCCCATGATGCTAACAGATCAGATACTCAAACAAACACCACTAGCAACAGCGAGCATATCCGTATTTTTAATGAAAAGACCTTTTGTGGTGTCTGACAGATTTACAGTTGTGTGGTTTCGAGAAAGTTGTTCAATAAACTGCGACTTGTTGAGAGTTATGCGTATCCTTGACTGTATGTAAACTAGCAGATTTATGCCTGTTATTACAGAAGCGTGTACATTCAAAGTTACCACTCAGAAACAACCGTGTCAAGGTGTCCTCATGCAAGCAAAGTATGGATGCGTTCCGATTCTCTTCCTTAATCCTCAATCCTTAACCTTAATCCCTAACCTTCTTCCTTAACCTTAAAGCTCAAAACAGTTGGAAATGGGACACTCTTGAATGCAGATACTTACTCAATACTGTAGAGGGCAGCACTACGCCAAAGCGGCGTTCAGTCTGTCAAGTCAGTAATAGAAGAAACTGTAGCAACAGCAGCAAAAGATCATAAAAGATCGTAAAAAAAAAATCAATGACCCAATTTCAAGTGTCTTCCTTAAGGTGGCCCTGTCATACACATTTTGGATGTCTTTGTTTTCATATGCAAGTCCACAATGACACAAATTCATCAAGCTCTTATCCTCAAACACCGTTATTCATCACATCTCGGTCGTCTTCTTCAGCCCTAATAGAAGCCCCTTTAGAGACGAGCAGAATGAGGCTCTCCCGCATTAAGCCCCGCCCCTACAATGATGCAAGGATGCCTCTGATTGGGCCGTAGTCTTGAGTGCGTTCATAGACATTCAAGCTGGCCCAGTTGTGCTACAGATGCATCACGCCTCAGCACGCGTCAAGGTGTCAGCCCTGCAACTTGCATGCCTCCCAATCAACACACGCACACTGCTACAAAGGAGGACACAGAGCCAATGTGATAATCGCTGTCCGCTGTTCACTTGGCTTTGATAACAGATGCAATAAGAGCATATTGAAAGACGTTGTAAGTGAGGAGCAGTCACCACAGCTCTGTTGGCAGCACATCCTGGCCAATCTGCAGTCCATTAAAATCACGTTTTCAACCTGACTAGGAAATGCTCTGAAATCAAGGAAGAGTCTCGCTGATTGTGACTGAACAGGTCCTAATGAATGAGCTTCATCAGTGGGGGTCAGTCTGGCCATGAAAGACACAAGGATTTGCTACTGTCGCGAGGTTTAAGTGAGAACTTTTCTTAGTGCTTTTGGTCTGTTTTAGTTCCTGTCAGATGAGGGTGCTTTTCAAATGAGCGTTGACCTTCTGCTTCCCACACAACCCAACAGATCCTCTAATCTCTGTCAGACATTAAAGATGCTCTTCAAGAGAAAAAAAAATCCCCCAAAACACTTAAAAAAGATTATACTTTTTTGATCAAAAACCCTTTAAAGCTTAATTTCTGCCACCCTCTGAGGCATCCATCATCCGATCAAAGGCGCTGCATAATTAAACACCTTTCACGGAGATCAGAGAGATTAACTTAATCTGACAGCGCTTCAGAAAAATAATATTTAAATAATGGCTGAACGCAGCCAGGGTGCAGGGAGCTGCAGTTGATCCAGCCTGTATGCTTTGCTTTTGCTTTTCAGCTCTTTATAAACTTTATAAAAGTCTAGATGTGAACCAGTGTTAGTGGAAACAAAAGGTTTCATTGTCCCTCTTAGAAATACTATATATAAGCCATCACCCATTTTGTATCCAATCATGTTGGTGCAAGCGATGTCTTCACAGAAGGAGGAAAGAGGAACTGCCCTGGAACAGTTGATCTGCACATTGTGCAACCTCAGGTCTGTGTGTTTATTGTGTTTGACTCCGACTCCAGCAGTAGGTTCGCTCTGAGCCTAACAGTCCACTTGTCTTTATTAAAGGTCTGCAGTTGCTGCACTTTTTTTCTGATGACATCACTGTTACTCAGGCACGTGCAGAGAGGGGTGTGTGTGTGTGTGGGGGGGGGGGTTGGAGCACCTGCCCCTTTGCCCCTTGATGCCCAAAGTGCCCTTTTGTTTCTGTCATTCATTCTTTTTTTTTTTGCGTGTGTTGTGTGAAAGTTATATGAGTTGCTTCGATTCAACCAGTCAAATTAGAAGGTCCCATTCTGTTTGGCATTTGGCACCTGGCCCACCAAAGGTCTCTGCACGGCCCTGCTTGTGACTTCTTGCGGTGTCGCAGAAAAAAAAAGCAAAAGTAAATAAACAAATAAATAAATAATAACACCAACAAAAAGTCAGCTCTTACATTCAGCGGACAAAGACTCCGACGTATCGCCCGCTCACATGCGACTGGATAAACACCGACCTGGAATGACATGATGAATTATTAATGACTGACGGCTAGCAAGCGAAGAGAATATCGCCAGAAATCGGGAGCTTAAAGCATTCAGCAGAGTTGTAATTGGCCAGGCTACATATGCATTATTTATAGATAACCGTGCAGCACTGACAATGCACCTTCATTACTGTTATCACCAGTAATAAATACTAACTGTTGCTGGCCTTGGTTTTTTTTTTTCTCTCTTTTCGCACAGAGAAAGGCTCATTCCCGTTTTGACAGAGATAGAGAGTTTCAATAAAACCACTGTGGCTGGTTGAGGCAGAATAATTCATTCCCTCTGACAAATAATGATCCCAGTGTCATATAATGATTTTAAATGGAGGGCTGTGAATATTTTACAGCTCTGATAATCATACCCTTTTTCTCTTTTTATGATGTCCTCAGTTACGGTGGTACGTTGTTTAACGTTTGTTTTTTTCCTTGTTTCCCTTGTTTCCTTGTCCAGTGCCTCCGGTGTTCGGGGGTCCACACTCGGAGAATCACAGAAATATCAGTCTGGCTGTCTGATGTGACATCAGTTTAGGCAAGAACAAGGGAGTGACTGCGATTTGTACCTAAAAGAAGCCCAGCATCAGGTGGACTTCAGTCACTTGTCTCATTCACACAACTCTCGCCTCTGAGTTACAAGCTTCATTCGCTGTTGCTTCATGTTGCTTCCAACTATCCATGCGCCTGACTTCTGCTCCCTGTTGCTACAAAGGCCCATTGCAGCAACAGATGTGCACATTTGCAGTCCAGCCAATAAGGGCTCTACAAGTAAACATCAATTGCATCACCCTAAAACACACTAAACGATGTGAGCTTTGCAACAGTTGCTCTTCATTTGAACAGACTTATACAATTTTGAAGCTGTTCAGTTCTCTGCTGTAAAATATTCCTTCACAACTGTCAAGGTTTTTGCCAAAGCGTTGGGCCACATGCAGAACACTCACAGAAGGGAATGAGAAAATATAAAGTTTATTTGAAATGATTTGATGGTTCTCCAGAGGCAGGGGGTTCCTGGTTCCTGGTTCCTGGCAGGATGGTTTCCGGAGGTTAAGCAGGAGCAGATTGATCAACAGTTGAGGGTGAGCAGGTGCTTGATCGAGTGGGAGCAAGGAAATGCAGATGCTGGGCTGATGCCAGTCAGGATCTTGAAGCCAGGAGGTGACTGACGTCTGCAGGTAGCTATTCTGGAACAGGGGGTGAGCTGCAGTGGAATCCATGCTCACCAGGTAATCTGAGGCAGAACACACAGATTGCTAAATTACTGAGCTAGGTTTTGCGCCTGACACAGGTGAGGGCTCGACGTTACCACGAGGGTCAACACTCAGAGTGGCAGCAGGCTCCTTATAAGCTTACTCCTACTCAGGCTTGATGGTAAACACCTGGTGGAAGATCAGCCACCCTGCTCACTGGCTCCACCTGGGGTAAAGAAAAGGCAACAGCACTAAAGACGAGACAAACAACAAGCCTCATATTTATCCCCAAAATCACAACAGTATGTTGCACTATAAGAGTTGCAAGTTTTAGTGATATCATTGGACCAAAATTTAAAAGAATAACAAACATTCAACCCAGAGTTTTGATTCCCAATGCGGTCTGTATCTTGTGAGTTTTCAGCCCTCTGGAGAGGAGCTTGAAGAACGGTCATAAAATTACAGGTGGAAAAACAAAGTGTGTCCGGAAGGCAACACTTTGCATTGTCAAACACCACAAAGGAACGATTCGCTTGAATTGCGGTTCAGCTTTACACTATGGGGTTATAACGGTGACAGCTTCAATTGGGATCGAAAAAAGAAATTGGCATCGCAAAAAGTTTACTGAAAGTGAAAAAAGGTGCATTGAAAAATAAAATCCACATTTTAAGAACATAATGCCTTTCAACTTGATCACTTTTTTTTACACTGACATCATTTTTACACGTCTACGTCATTCTTTTTTTATGCTGACCTTTTTTTCTTTTACAATGTTAGTTTTCTTTCAATTATCTGATTTTCAGTTTCAAATCTCTCTCATTGTTTTTGCACAGAGGGGCGGGTTTGAGGGGGCGGGGCTAAGGCCTGCACAACGTTCAACTGATTTGAATAGAATCTGCAAACTGAGGAAGCCTCCACTGTCTCCTGGCCAGAAACCATCCACGGATCCAACGGCAGCGGCCGGCTCAGGTATGTTTCCTTTAGCTCTGTGTGTACTGCAGCACAACCTGATCCCTGAATTTGCAGGTGGAACTGCAGGTCCAGTCCAAACAACACCAGCTGCAACCAGGTGACCGGTACCACACCCACACACACACGCGTGCACATGCACACACACACACACACACACACGCACACACACGCATATACACACATATCCTCTTATACCAAGCAACAGTTTGAAGATGGATGTTTGGAAGTCTACAGTAATTAGAGGAGAAAAGTGAATTTTCACATTTCATTCCTCCATCAATCAGTAAGTGCTCTGGCGCTTAAGCTGCTAGTCATTCACAGTGCCTGCTCGCTGCACAATGCAATTTCCTTCACAGTAGTTCCTGTGGTTGCCGTGGTCACACAGCGGGCCGCAGAAAGTTGAGCTGTCACAAACGATGAGCCGCAGCAGCTCCTTTGTGTCTGTGTTAACGGATTTTTACAACCCAAAACCACAGCGTCTTTCTTTTTTCCCTGTCACTCGCTGTTCGTGAGGTTTGTGATCCATACCTGATGAAAGGCTGAGACAGACTGAGACAGCAGGCACTGGAACCAACAACATCCCAGTCGTTGGAGGCAACTGAAGCTTCCTCAAATTACAAACCTCATTAACCCCCTAAATCACAATCTAAAGTGTGCAACACCAACATTAATCACCGGGATTTGTTTTGTTTTGTTTTGTTAAATTGTGTTTCCTTTTATCCGAGGCCTCATATCCATAAAACTCAACAAGGCTCAGCTTATTGCAGACATTGGGACAGCGAGCTTGTCTGCCTGCAAACAAATAAACAAGGAGTGCTGGGTGGCGTTCACAGGAAGCAGCACTGCCTCCATCGGCGGCAACGCTGTGTTTCTGCTTCTGCTTACACGTTGAGTGCCGTTGAGGGATGGGATCGACACTGGCAGTGTGCGGGGGGGGCTTACACGCATTCAGTTCAGTAGCTGCAAACGTGCTTCTCATTACCTGGTGAACTAGATTGCGTCAGTTCATGTGCTTTTCTGAATGAGTCAGCTTTGTTTACTGTTTTTCTCCCACACATGAGATAAAATTCTTTCTGTCCAGGTATCATGACATCAGTTTAACACAGAATTCAAAGGGAAAAACAAGCCATTGAATGACGGGATGCTGCGCTGCCAGGCTGGCTGACACAGCAACAGGCCTCGTGGAGCTGCTGGGTGTGAGGGACTGGTAAAGAGGGGGTGTGGCCACAACGAGCTTAAAGATCCCATGACATCAAATTTCACTTTTCTGGGGGTTTGGGGGTGTAATACATTTGACAATTGACATATACAGCCGTATGAACTGCATGAAATAGTTTATACTGCTGTGTCATGGTACCTTTTAGAGTGGCTGTCAACAAACACAGGCTTCTCTTTCTCTTGCTCTCTCAGCTGGACGGCTCAGTGTGGTCGCTCCCCCATCGGCACCTGAGTGGCACAGGTCCTGATGGTGCTGCTCTGAGTGCCAAGTGTCTTGCCATCAAGGGGTCATGTGGGGCGCCCATCTAGTGGCATCTGGGGGTCTCCCTGCCATCCAAAAAAAAACCCCAACTCAGGCCAACTCACCCATGCCGACCCCTTTGGCTTCTGAAAAACAAGCAGTCGACTGTGGGAGGGAAGTAGCTTGCTCTGAAAGAATCGCATTCACTTATCGACGGCGTAATCATTCAACAAACACGATGGACACACAAGGTGCTCAGCCATCATCGGGGTTCAGCGCCTGGCCAAAGGACACTTCAGCATATGAACGGAGTGAGATGAAGGAGAGGAGCACCAATCTATTGTGTGGGAGATGAACCAACATAAAATCGATTGTCAGTCGGGTGGTGAAAGGGGCAAAAAAAGGGTTTTTTTTATTATTTGGAGTGAGTGAGGTGAATTGATCTCCTTCAAAGATGAAAAAAGTTCTTTCGACGGGGTTCAGGGGAGGGTCTGCTTGGAGCCTGGTGAGAGTCTGACAGCTGAAACTTTTTTTCCTTTTTTTTAAAACCTCTGGTATTTCAGCCCCTCTTTTCTTCGGTGCCGTTTGAAAGGTGAGCTGTCATCATTTCGCCATCCAAAGAGCTGGAAAGACTGCGAGTATCATTTGGGTTTTCTGATGAATTCAAACAGTCAGAAACAGATTCATCAGCTGGGCAGATTTCAACAAGCTCCACTTTCGCCCACGACAGCGGGAAATCTGATGGTTGCTTCAATGAAGTGTTAACAAGGATGTTTAGCGTCATTGTACAATTACACATGCGAAATCATAAAGAGTCTTTGTTGTCTCAGAACAGTCGATTGAAGTACAATTTGCTAGAAACTTTGGTTGAACATATTTAAGTGTGAAAAGTCGTCTTTATGTTGTGGGTTGCTGTTCGACACAGCAGACCCAGTTGAAGGAGCATCCGAGTCTTCTTCATTAGTGTACTGTGGGAAGGGGGCCGTGTTGTGTTGACCCCCCCCCCCCTCCATTACATGCCCCCACGCGCATGATGGCAAAATCAACATTGCATTTGTCCCGTCCACAAAGTCCTGTTTGAGTAGTGCTAGTGGGCAGTGAAACTGAGTCAGAGGAAGTGGGAACGAATGGCGCCCCATTGGTGACCACCCCCACTTGACCACTTTCCACTGGTGAGTGATCACAGCAAGGGCATGTTGGAGCATTTCAGTACAAAGCTGATCAAGGTGTGTGTGTCATGTGTCAGTCGTGTGGCGACCTCACAGCGCAAGTTTGGTGGAGGAGGACTCTATGACCTGGACAGCTCCGGGTCCTCCTGATGCTCTGACTTGAACTTTCAGCTTCAAAGGGAATTCTTCCTCTCTATTCGTGAAGTTAAACGTCTGCCGGTTGAAGTGTTTTGGATGCATCACCAGATCCCTGGAAAGTTCCCCCGATGCGAATTTTCAGACTTCTTTCCTGAAGAATCATGTTTGTTTTTGTTTTTATACCTGAAGCTGTTTGTCCACCGATGTCCTTGGGGACAAGCCGGCTCTTGTTTTGGACACTTAAACTGTTAAACGGTGGTTCAGCCTTGACGTGGCATTCCTCCAGCGTGTCTGACTGCAAGGAAAGAGAGAGAGGGAGAGAGAGAGAGAGAGAGAGAGAGAGAGAGAGAGAGAGAGACTGTTTCACCAGCGTCTTTCCATTTTGCATCTTCTCAAATCAATGAGAACTACTCAGGATGGGGAGTTTAAGACTAATCTGTTGCCACTGTAACAAAGAGGCATAATGTGAGATCTCATTCGTATGGATGGGGGATGGATTTTGCAGTCAGCCTCCGACCAATCAACCAATTTTCATGTTTTGGATTCAGGATTGCTCACTCGGAGACTGGTGGCGCCCTCTGTGGGAGGAGCTCTGCGGACGCGCTGCGGCCGTTGTTGTTGGCCCCTGAAACAAAGCGGCTCATCAGTCCGACCAACAACAAATCACCGCTGTGCTGACAGGGGGATCCTCTTTCAGCCGTGGCCACCGCCGGTGCAGCTCCCCCACCCCTCCTTCCTCCCCACCCGCTGTCCCATTACTTATTCAGGGTAGCCTGTTGTGAGTGCTGGGTGTGCTGGCAGGCCGATACTCAGTGAAGCGAGCTGATAAATAGACCTTATCCGGCGCTCCATCAGTCTCCAGGTGAGCATCCACACCGGCCCACCGCTCTGCATTTTCTCCCTGGAGACCCCCTGAGTGCCCCCATTCATCTTTGTCTGTCTCCACTTAAAGACCGGACTGCAGTTCATACGAATTGTCCCACAACTTTTTTTTAACTTGACATGTTTGTTTTCATCTGGTGTGGTCACATGATGATCACTCGTGTTTGCCCGATCATCATCTGCCGACATCTGTGTTCGAGAGGCTGCATTTGAATGCAGCAGAGAGATATCAGAGCAGATGCCACTGACACCAAGCACGATCATTCAGACGCCACGGTGACAGTTGCCATGCAGGTGCTGTCTGCAATCTCTGGCACTTCTCCAAGGGGGGGTCCCATACCCCCCCCCCCCCCCATTCTCCTTAACATCACAACTGCCTGGTTTGTGTTTGTATTTTTCATAGTTGATTTCAAATACACACTTTATATTGGGGCACAATCTGTGTTTTTTTCCACCAACACATCTCATTTGTGGTGGTGTTTCCATTTATTTCCCGTGTTTGTGCTCTGTCACACGGGTGATACATGCACGTGGTGTGTGTAGAAACCCTGTTGTCAACATGAAAACATGGCAGCTCTGCTGTGATGGGAGCTCCCCCCCACACACACACACACACTGTTGCATGGCTTGCTCTCCCTCTGCAAATACAAGCCCGTGGGTCGGCCTGCTGTGGTCCCTCAGGGACGAGCGCCAGAAAACTCTCCTCTCCTCTCCGCTGTGACTCACGCTACTCTGGTTTTCCTCAAGTTTCATTTTGTCTCGAAAACTGCACTTCGACTTTCGGAGTTGGGAGTGTCCCATGGCTCTTTTGTAAGGCTCACGGGGGGAATGAAGTGGCCAACACAGATGCATCTGTGGTCTTTTCATCCACCCCCCCCCTTTACCCACTTCTCCCACCGAGCTAGTGGCTGAGCGAAAACAAACGATCAATAAAGAAATGAGCCATTAGGAAGTGTAATTAAAGCCATAAACATCCTCTGTTTTTTATGACAAGCCACATCAGTTGTTATGAGCCGGGGCTTTATGATCGAAGTGCTACAAGCTTGATTTTATGGTGAAACATCGGCGGTCCAGAGCAAAGACAAACGGCCACGGTCACCAGTCGCCTCGGAGTCGAAACACTGGCATCGGTGTCCAGATCCTAAGCAACGAGTCAGCCGGCAGCGGAGACAACCCAGTGGCGTTTTCTGATCTGCTCTAGGCCACATCGCATGTCAGTGCCGGGCTCCCCTGACGGCCTGAGTGGTGAGCTACAGTCTGCTGCATTTATTACATCTCTCCAAGTGCAGGCACAAGAATAATTTAAAGAGTACACGGGTGCAACAATTAATGGCCATCCCCTTTCCCAGATCAGTGCCAGGGTAAGATATAAAAGGCCCTTTGGGCCCTGAAGCACGACGCGTGACTGAAATATGGTTTGGGCTTTCAGTGGTGGAATTTCATCTATTCAAGATACCTTTTCAGGAGCAGCATTGGCTGCTTTTCAACCATCACTGTCCAAAAGAGAAATGGCAGCGTGGAGTTGTCAGGGCATCCTGACAGACAGATTTTCCACATGTGCCTGCATGAAGATTTTTTTTCTTCCCTTCCTGTTTAAAACAACCACCCACCTTAATGCAGCATACATGTCTGGGGGGGGGGGGGGGG
>JAUESF010073541.1:0-13426 GCA_032274765.1 Malacoctenus tetranemus | reverse complement strand
TTCAGAGTGTTGTTCAGCATGGGGGTGAGTAGAAAATGAAGGTACATCATTGTTTGGGTGTACTATTCCTTTAAGCGCTTTTCCGCAGTTCTGGTATTTAATTATTGACCCACTTTGTGGGATATTTTGCCAACCTTGATCAGAAATGAGGAGCGTCTGCAGCTGTTTATACGTTTTGAGCCAGTGTAATGGAATTAGATGCATCAGCCAAGGCAATTTTTTACATTTTATCACCTAATCTGACATAATAATAATAATAATAATAATAATAATAATAATAATAATAATAATGCAATGTGTTTTCTTACCACAAAACCATGATTTTTTTTCTTTCCAAACGATGGCCACTTTACTTGAGTGTGCAATTCAATTAATCTGATTACACAAACCCTTTGAAGAATTTCACATTGTGACATGAGATACTTAGCACTCCTGGTCCACCAGTCAGTGGTCAGGAGGCCCACTGCTTGAGAAATCTGAGTACTGCAATTGAGTGAAAGTTTTTTAGCCACTTGTACTTACTCTGAACTTTGCAAGCAGCAGTTTGGAAACAATTGAACATACTGAAATTTTAAGGGCACATTTATGACCACAAAACAGGAGCATTCAGAAACCTACTGAAGTTGTAAACTGCCCTCAAATCGTCCAAAGGCCCAAGCCCAACCTGCACTTCAGGATTCGTTTAAAATCTGTGATATCAGGTTTTGGTGAGTCAAAGCATGATGATCTGGAGTACAGCTGGTTCAGAGTGGTGACAAGGAGATATTAATAGAGCCCTGTAACTGTCCCTGTATGTTCATTTAAGGCTATTGATGTGGAAGAATTTCTACGCCATGTCAGTCCAAATCGTAGGACGAGGTCAGGAAAAGGGCAGCAGGCTTGTCATAATCATGGGGTTATGTATTTATTCTCTTGGGTCAAACAGTGTGCACCAACCCTGTAAAGTTGTCAGAATGATTTACAATCAGTGCCTGAGCTCCAGCCACGGCCATATTACATATTAGGACACCACCATGCGGGTTTGAATTCATTGATTGCTTGCGTGTTTTCTGGCTACATCATCACCCCTCACCCCCCCCTCCCTCGGTGGCTGAACGCTCCACCACGTCACCCTGTTCACACAAAGCTAAAGTTCAAGCTAAAGAGGCACTCGCTTGACTTGTGCCGCTCCAGACGGGGAATTCTAGAGAACATTGCAAATGTTGCAGCAGTGCTTGTAGTATTCTCTACTTTGAAGTAGGCAGCCACAACTATAGCTAGCACATAGCTGTTTTTTTTTGTTTGTTTGTTTTTATCTCCCCAGATGTAGCCTTTTAAAAAAGTGTCTTATTTTGTGATGAAAGTGAGTACATTGAACAAACTGTATCATAATGGTCCCTTAATGTTTCATTTTGAGCGTACCGCGCCATGGTTTCATATTCTCACTCATTCTGATTTACCGTGCACCCAGCAAAAGAGGGAAGCCAGCTGTCTACATGACAATAGATGCATGAATAGGGCTATTTTTAAATGTGTATCCTTGACTACAAATAGCAGTTCTCTATCTGTGGGAAGGGTGATAGACAGACAACAGGGGTATATCTCTGTTAGACGGCTTGCACTAAGCAGATTGAAAAGATTCCAGCAGCCATTGTGGAGCAGCTGAATGACCACTTTTCAGTATTTGGAGTTCCAATGTGTTTTATCCAGGTAGTTTTACATGTGTCCTTGTGTTGAGATTGGAAAAAAATCAAGTTTGAGAGGACTGCTCAAACGGAAACGTGCATTATCAGGAATATCCCAGTTTTTTTGGGATCGTGTGGTATGTGTTTGTTCTCTTTCCTTGAGGACAAGTGTGTCAAAATGAATCATGTATTTTCCCCTAAGATTTTACATGATGTGTCAGCCAGATGAAAATACAAAGAAAACAACTGTCCAACAATGTTTTTCTTGCATGCCTCATTTTTTTAAAGCTCAGTTACATTTTTTTTGTTTCTTTCTCTTATCGTAATGTTTTATCAGTTTATTTGAAGTCTCTGTACTGCAAAAAAAAAAAAACTCTTTGCAGTGGAGCCACACACACAACAGAAGGAACACATGTTCATACACTGGAAGTTATTTGTTTCTTACCAAGACAAAAAAAACCTAGATTTAGAAATGTGTGTAACTTGTTATTTAAAGTGTTAAGACACGCTTATTTCTTGATTTAACAATCGTAATTCAAGAAATCTTGTCAAGCGAATTATCTTGCTGCATGGACAGATAATTTCACTTTTTTCTATCCATCCATCTATTTTTCGATACCGTTCCTTCCATCAAGGTTCACAGGCGGTGCTGAAGCTGATCTTGGCTAACCGCAGGCCAGAGGCAAGGGCATCCTGGACAGGCCAGCAGTCCGCCGCGGGGCTCAACTTGCCTGAGCTTCACCTTTTTTTAAAATGTTAATCACACTGAAGAACAGTTGAGACGTTCAAAACATGTCTTAGAAATTGTCTGTCACGTGTTATGTTACTAAGTGGGTCATAGCGGACTTTGTAAAACCACACTTGCCACAAACCTTGCTAACGAACCATTTTCTTTACTTCCCAGTTCACTACTGTACATTAGCAAATAGTAGAAAAAGATGCCCCCATATCAT
The DNA here is from genome assembly GCA_032274765.1 of Malacoctenus tetranemus. Classification (NCBI taxonomy): domain Eukaryota; kingdom Metazoa; phylum Chordata; class Actinopteri; order Blenniiformes; family Labrisomidae; genus Malacoctenus; species Malacoctenus tetranemus. Next base: position 10,809 of record JAUESF010073541.1, on the reverse strand, counting down.
TTCCAATCATCAACTGTTCATGTGGATCTCAGCTTCTGATGTCTGCTCTGCATTTCTGGCACATCCAGTGTGTTGGTATCCAGTGGGTGGGTGTGGTGGTGGTGGTGGCAAGGGGGGCTGCTTAAATGAAGTATTTATCAAACAAAGCTTTTGTGCTTAATGGACATGAAATTTAAACATGCAGACGATAAATGGGTCCGCATATACAAATGGCACTTTCCATTAGTGTCCACTCTGCACTAAACGGCACAGCTTTAACTGGTTTGAGAGCGTTTGAGGTGCTGTATCTGTTAGCGCAAAAGTTAGCTGCAACTTGCCATTCACAAACTGCAGATGGCAGATTGGCCGAGGAGCACCATCAGTCGAGCAGTTTTGACAGCTTTTCATGGTGAACAGGCCATATTTTAGAAGGCCACTCTGAGTGAGCACTGTTTTTGTATCTCTGTATTACATTCTACTTTGTGGTTTACGGATCATGACTGAAACTTTGCAGAGTACCTCTGTATGCACTTTAATACAGGATTTAAAGTGTATTCATTCTAACTAGAGAGGCTGTGAAAGAGTGTCGTTCTGTTATTTTTCGAAGTTGGGAATTTGCGCACCTGCTGCCTTCCTTGGATGTAGTAGCTGTTTCTCAGGCTCCCTCTTTGGGTTGATAATGTGATGTGATTGCTTTAGGTGAAGAAAAAGTTTATGAAACAGCTTCTCCAGGAATCTGAACTTTACATTTTTTATGGCCAGATTTTATTTATGAACTCCGACTGATACTGTAAGCTCCAAAAAGAACAGCCACTGTATCATCGTGGATTGGTGTGAGGACTTAAAGGTAGGATTTTTATTCAAAGCTAGATTAAAAAAAAGCCTCAAAAATACGTTTAGAGGGGTGCAGAATGGACATATAGTGTTTCCTTAAAAAAATGTATTTCTCCTGAAAATGATTATAATATACATTTTGACGGGTTGGACAATGGCGATGTGTTTACATCTACAAGCCAATTGAGGTCGCCAATAGCGGGTTGCCAGTTATGGCCTCTATTCTGTCACACAGCTCGTGTCGCAGTTGGCAAAATGGCAAATCAACCAGCTGCTTCAGAGCCCCGGAGGTTTCGTTTTCTGTCTCAGAAGAGGAGTGACCTCAGAAGAGCAAAAATTAGAGTCAATGTAGGTGAAGCCTTCAGTAGATGGACACACATAAAAACTGCAAACTTGGCAACACACTGCTTTTCTGCTGTTGCAACTACAACCTTGACACACTAGAGGTCACTATTGTGCTTGGAGTACATATTCAACCTTTAAAGGGATACTTCACCCAAAGAATGATGTGGCTTCATTTTCTACTCACCCCCATGCTGAACAACACTTTGCAGCACGCGTTTTGACGTCTCAAATGCAGCTGGAGATCTGGGAGGTTTCTTGTTATCTGCCCACATTCAAATAATGGAGATCAATGGCACCCGAGCCAAAAATGTCCATAAAAGTCCGCAAATACTTTTCAAGATTCCTCCATACTGTCCGTCCAATGTAATCCAAGTGTTGTGAGTGGGTAGCGTCCATAATTGACTCGAAACAAAATCATTCAGAATGTTTTTAGAGCCTAAACTGTTGTAGATAGGACTTACTGAACGCGCGTGCCTGCGAGTTCTCGACACTACGGAAACCGCGGCAGACCACACCAGATGAGAGCACGCATTCAGCGACTGCTCTGCCGATAAGGAACACACTTGAACAACCTTCTTAATTTCACGGCGAAAATGACTAATCAACAGCTTTTTCCAACTCTGAGAGACACTAACCTCGTGCTCGTCTGGCTCACAGCAGAATGTAAACAGAAACAGCGGAAGTTCTTCTTCTACGCTTGCATGATCGGCACAGCGGACCAATAATGCAAGCGTAGAAGAAGAACTTTCGCTTTTCACCATAATCCTCGGAGCTTTGTCTTTAAGTCTGGTCCGGTCAGGTCAGGTCCGGTCCGGTCAGGTCAGGTCAGGTCAGGTCAGGTCAGGTCAGGTCAGGTCAGGTCAGGTCAGGTCATGAAGGTTTCCCAAAGCCAACAGGTCCAGGGCAGACCAAGAGTGATTCCCCTCATGAGTAGGGCAAAAAAGTGCGTGTTGCAAGGCAGACTGATGTAATGTGAGGCAGAGTGACATCATCAATCCATGAGTAACATCTCTCTATCATTGAAATCAATGACACTGATTTGTCTTCATTATCTCTGTCAATGAGGCAGAGTGGCTGTAGAACACAGCAGACTGAGTGACAGGCATGTAGCGGTTGTGGTTTTCATGACGCCAACACGTCCGTTGACCTGAGGAGGGAGTACAACACCCACTGTTGTTGCAGGTTATGATATTGCTGACTTCTCGACACATGCCGCAAAAAGGTTGAGCCACTGCCACACACTGTCCAGAAAACCAGAATGGAATGCCATGCCTTGGTTTCATGAACCCATAGTTTATTCACAACAGGACATCGACAACAAGGAGTTGAGAGTCAGAAATCACATTTTAATGAAAAGTGTTAGTTGATGGCAATGGCAGCACCACATCTCCAAATATTCAGGACAGAGGCTGAAAAAGGCTGAAAAAGTGGTGCAAGTGTAAGAAGACAAGCAAAGTAGCTTTTCTATGCAGCCATTTTGTTCTATTGGCAAAAGGTCAGCCACAAACTACATCGAGGTAAATCTCCTGCTACCTTTGAGAGAGGAATGAAATAACTTAATGAAACCAGTAACTCTCAAGCAGGGGACGAATATATGTGTACTGCGCTCTGCAACATCAGAGCGACAGGAAAGTTCAGACTCTTCACATTAAAAAAAAAAAATCACAAGCCAAGAAATCCAATTAAAGCAAATCTGTAATGTCAGGAGACCAAATAACTCAGACCCAAGCAAAAGAAATAACAATTTTAACTGATTTGTGCAAAGAGCAAAATGACATTTCTTACTACAGCTGTAAAAGAATACTTTACAAGAGAAAAAGAAGTCTTACATAGTGCTAGGTCCATAAAAAAAAGACTTTTTTTATTGAACTGTTGACTTTCTAGCATGCACCTTACTGTCACACTCTTGCCTCTTATCCAAAGACTTGAAGATGATGACTGTACTTCAGGGAGGCCAAAAACACTTCTTTATTTTAACTCCATTTCCTTGAAGGAGTAGTGCACCCAAACAATGATGTGCCTTCATTTTCTACTCACCCCCATGCTGAACAACACAACGAAGCACATTTTTAACATCTCAAATGCAGCTGGAGATCTTTGAGGTTTCTTGTTATCTGCCCACGTTCAAATAATAGCGGTCGATAGGGCCCAGTACAAAAACGTACATAAAAGTCCACAAAAACGTGTCAATATTCCTCCATGCTGCTCGTCCAATGTAATCCAAGTGTCCTGAGTGAGCACTCAAAACAAAATCATTCAGAATGTTTTTAGAGCCTAAACAGCTGTAAATAGCGACGAGCCTGTGAGTTCACGACACTCTGGAAACCGCAGCGGAACACAGCAGCTGAGAGGGAGCATTCAAGAGTCCGCTGCTCCGATAATGCAAGCATAGAAGAAGAACTCCCGCTGTTTGTGTTTACATTCTGCTTTGAGCCAGACTAGCACAAGGTTAGCGTCTCTCAGAGTAGGAAAAAGCTGCTGATTAGTCATTTTCGCCGTGGAATTAAGAAGATGGTTCAAGTGTGTTTATTATCGGAACAGCGGACTCTTGAACGCTTCCTCTCAGCTGGTGTGTTCTGCTGCAGTTTCTGGAGTGTCGTGAACTCGCAGGCTCACCGTTATTTACAACTGTTTAGGCTCTGAAAACATTCCAAATGATTTCGTTGCAAGTCAATTATGGACGATACCCACTCAGGACACTCGGATTACGTTGGACGAGCAGTATGGAGGAATATTGACACGCTATTGTGGACTTTTATGGATGTTTTTGTCCCGGGCCCTATCGACCGCTATTATTTGAACGTGGGCAGAAAACAAGAAACCTGAAAGATCTCCAGCTGCATTTGAGACGTCAGAAAAGTGCTTCAGAGTGTTGTTCAGCATGGGGGTGAGTAGAAATTGAAGGTACATCATTGTTTGGGTGGACTATTCTTTTAAAGCAGTTCAAGGATGTGATGCCTTGTCTTGGATTACCAAATGTATCTTCCTCAGGTTCTGCCGGACTCTGACGAACTCCATCAGCTGGGCTCCTTCTGTCTCCTCATCATATTTCTTCTCCCTCTGTAATAATGGAAAGAAAAATCAATGGCTTACAGTCATATAGAAAAGTTTCAGAAACTGCCAAATTTTGTTCCAGCCTCCGTCAGCGCTTGCACTAAATAAGTACAGGCACACTCTCGTGTTGGTACCTAATGCTTTTAAAGTTCAAGGATTTTTTTCTTCTTTTTGTTTTCTCAGGGTATTAAAACCTGCTTCTTATTTAGTATTGTACTTTTCTCATGCTTCTTGGTTTGTCAACCTGTTATAGATTATTCTCTGTGCATGACACACAGAAGGAATAGCTTTTACTCTTTTAAATTGAATGCCTACGTCATGCAAGAGATTTGCAGTTTACTTTGACATTGTTTTGGGTCGGAGTTTACTTCCATCTGTGTGTGTGTGTGAGGGGGGGGGGTGTTCAGGGTCATGGATAAAAGTAGCTCAGCCACTGCAGGAGCTGACTGACCTGAGTCATTGAATAGGCATCAAACTGTGACATACAGGATTATTCCATGTGCAACCGTCCTCTCAGAATCGGATCAAGACATCTTTTACCGCCCTAAGAACAATGAGATCATGTGCTATGGGATATTTCTATGAACCCCCATTCCTGCCATGGCAGCCAGCTCTCTCTGCACCACTTTTCTTTGTGTTCAGGCAATTGACGGGGACATCACACAAAAAAACCATCAACCCTGGATGAGTCTCAGTGTGACGCTGCATGAAGTTGGTCTGCCAGAAATCTCCAACAAACCTTTTGGCTCCTCTGTTTTGCTCACCCAGAGACTGGGCGGGTTATCATTGGGAACAACATGCAGCTGAGAGCTGGAAAAAGTCAGAGGGCTACAAGGAGGGCTGCCTTCTCTTGTGCACACCAGCAGCATGTGGTGGAGGTAGTGAAGCGTTTTCAGTCCGGCACTGCTGTTGCTATTAAGCATGCAAGGTTGAAATTTTGACACGAGAACCTTGTGTCCAAATTGTTGAGTTCTTGTCACTTGTATCGGTGTTCATTGTGGACATGACTCCAGTAAATACACTTTTGGCCAAAGCCTACTTGAGTCTATCATTTTGATGTGAAGTGCACGCAACGGACACTACGTTGTTGTGAGAACCTGTTCTGAACAAAGTCCTTGCTTCTTGTAAAGTATGCAGTAAGCTTAGTGCCTCCAACACAGCTTTTGATGAAGAGTTTGTCTTCACCACAGCCTGGGACGTAGTTATCATCACTTACAAAAAACAAACATAAAACCTCCCTGAACACAATGCAGTGCAACAAGTCACACAGAGGTCTCTAAAATGGTTGGCACTGGTGAAGTATTAGTCTCTAAAACAGGAAGGCATCTTACTATGAACCAGTAATGAATCATGACTCTCTAAGCACTCTTACCAAAGGACTGGTTGGGTTCTCGAGATGTTAAAACCCAAAGTTCTTGGAACCCATCCAGTTGCAGTGGAGTGTAGTGACACCGAACCCAATTCCTTTTACTGACTCGAGTCCTCATGAGTCACTCAAAGTGTACTGGGTGTGTGAATCACTCGAGTCACTTGAGTCAGTGTGCAAGTGCGTATGTGCAGTTTATGCATACAACTTCGATCTACTCAGGCCTGTTCACCTTCCCCGTGAGTTTACTGTTGTCTTGGTAACGGCTGTGTACATACCACCGGATGCTAATGCTAGCTCAGCCCTTAGCCACCTCCACAACGCACGCGGTGCATGTGATCGTGGGGGGATTTTAACCACGCTGAACTAAATGTAGTGCTCCTGAAATTCCACCCGCACATTAAATGTACCACCAGGGGAACCAGAACTCTGGACAAAGCCTACTCTAACATTACAGGGCCATCCAGCTGCCCCACCTGGAAGCCTCCGACCACATGCTCCTGATTCCGACCAACACATCCCCGAGGAAGCGTTCACCCGCCACAACCCGGACTGTGACCACTTGGCGCGACAGCGCCTCTCTGCAGCTGCAGGACCGCTTTGAAAGCACGGACTGGGACGTCTTCTGCCACCAGGTGTTTACCTCGGCAATGCTTGGCTGCATCCACCACTGTGTCAACACTGTCACAGTGGACAAGTGCATCTGGATTTTTCCTAACCAGAAACCTTGGATGAACAAGGAGATCAAGGAACGGCTGAGGGACAGAAACGGCACCTTCAGGTCTGGAGACAGGGAGCGTCACAGCTGTGCTCGTGCTGCACTGAGGAGAGGCATCAGAGAGGCCAAGGCCAACTACAGGCAGAGGATCGAGGCCGACTTCAGCAGCAACAACAGCAGACAGGTGTGGCAGGGACTCCAGCATCTGACAAACTGGATCTCCGGGGACGCCTCAATGGCAGAGGGGCTCAACCACTTCTTCACCCGCTTTGACGTTGAACCACCAGCAGGGCCCACACTGCAGTCTACAGTCCTCGACAACCAGACCTTCATTGTGGAGACACAGGAGGTGAGGAGAGTCCTAAGGGCAGTAAACCCTGCAAAGCTGCTGGACCCGACGGGGTGACTGGGAGGGTGCTGAGCGACTGCACAGACCAGCTGGCGGGGATCTCCACCGCCATATTCAACCAGTCCCTCTCCCAGTGCTCCATCCCGCCCTGCCTGGGGTTCTCCACCATCGTCCCTCTGCCAAAACACATCAACATCACCAGCCTCAATGACTAACGGCCAGTAGCACTCATGCCCATTGCAATGAAGTGCTTTGAGAGACTGGTTACGGGGTCACATCACCTCATATCTGCCCCCCACACTCGACTCCCACCAGTTTGCTGACAGGGCCAACCGGTCCATGGAGGACACCATCGCCACCACCCTGCACACCACGCTGACCCATGTGGAGCAGTGGGGGGAGCTATGCAAGGCTGCTCTTTCTGGACTTCAGTTTGGTCTTTAATACCATCATCCCGAGCCGGCTTGTGAGCCAACTGGGGGACCTGGGTCCCCCCGCCCAACAGCACCTGCAGATGGATTAAGGACTTCCTGACAGACGGCTCCCAGAGAGTGTGAGTAGGACACCACCTGTCCTCTAAATGAAAGACCAGCACTGGCTCTCCACAGAGCTGTGTGCTGAACCCCCTGCTCTATACCCTCTACACCCATGACTGCACCCCCACCCCCCCTCCGAGCAAACACCATCATCAAGTTCATGGATGACACCACGGTGGTGGGGCTCATCTCTGGAGGGGATGAGACCACATACAGGGGGGAGGTGGAGTGTCTGTCTTCATGGTACATGGACAATAACTTGACTCTGAACACCTCCAAGTCAAAGGTGTGTACACACACACACACGCACACACACACACATTTTTTCTGACTGTACAGTCTTTTTTTTATAACTTTTTGATAATATTTATTTATTTTCTTTTTTTAGCACGATTTGCCTGCACTGTTTGTTTCGTTAAAGCTGCTATAACGTTGTTGTGCCCTTGACGTAAAATGACAAATAAAGTATTCTATTCTATTCTAATATATGCTATTCTATTCACAACATGTGCATTCAATAATTTCTCTATCTGCTGTCAGTCAGACTACAAAAGCTGACTTCCAGCTCAAGTACTGTACTGTCACCCCCCCCCCCCCTCTTTGCAGGGTTCCTGGGGTGAATGGCTCAGCGGGCAGCAGCTCACTGGCAGACTGTCTCTCGCTGCGTGCTGTGTCACATATGCACGCAGGAAGAGGGGGATTTAAGCAAAAAATAGAGTTTCACTGTTTTCCACAGGACTCATGCATTCAATAAATGTATATATTTAGACAACTGCAGTTAAAATAGCAGCCTGTCAGCGAAGAAATGTTGTATGTTCTTTCTTAACAGTTAGTCAGTTAGCTGTAGCATGAACGAGTCAGTGAACGAGTTAATGAAGACAATGACTTGTGAGTCTCAAGTCAGTAAAGTGACTCACGTTTTGAGTCACTAGTTCATGACTCGCAAATCACTAGCGGAGTGCTAATTTGGTCCAATAGGGACTTTTAAGGGTCCTGTAAAACTGGACTTACAGTGACCACAGCTCTTAATGGATGCTTCTAAGGGCAGAACTAACAAGAAGTGAAGCAAATAGTATTTCTGGTTTTGTTTGGTCTTATTGTTGAATTCAATTTTCTTGAAAAATCTCATGGATGTTGTTGAGAAGCTTTCCCATGCTTACCTCATGGTGCCACTGCTGACGCTTGAGCAGCATATCCTCCAGAGGAGTCCGGGCTTTGCTTTTGTCACTTTGGTCACTCTCCACTCTTTTCCTTCTCTCCAGCACTTGCTGGAGTTCTGACCTGCTGCTCAGTGCCAAACCCCTGTGTGCACAGCAGGACATGGGAAAACAAGGGAATACAGATCATTTCTGCACTCTGTGAGAGGGACCCAATTTCTCAAAGTTTGAAGGTCCTAAGACCCCCTCATGCACCATGGAAATATTGTTTGATAAATCATTTGACTTTTCTCTTTAAAGGAAGGCAAATGTTTAATGGAAAAATGTTTAGTTTAAAAAAAATGAAAGAAATAAAAACGACCCTGGAATGTTTCCTTTTAGTTGCTGAGAACCAGTTAGATCACATGACCTCATCGCAGGAGTAGTTGTGACTCGTTGCAACATCCCAGCCATGCACTTTCAAGATTACATCAGCTTTTGAGCTGCAATGACATTATGTCATCAGAGGGGTTTGTGAGACTCGTGTGACTCCATCACTGGTGAGTGACCAAGACAACAACGATGATTTTACCTTCCGCTTTCAGCCCACCGGGGCAAAGAACTGTGGGCTGTGGTGAGCTCCTGTGATTCATTGGTTTGCCCGTTATTTGCTGACAAACTTCAAGGACTCAATCTGAGTCCTGTTTGACGTGTCAATCCGAGGGTCTCACTCTTACTGCAGCTGGAAGTCAGGAGACAGGAGATGCCCCACAGGCAGCCACCGTTTAAATGACTGTTGGTCAACTATTCAGCCAGGGATCCTCGAAGTCCAGACTCCGGTCCGGATCTGGACTGCGAGGCACATCAGTCCGGATCCTGACGATTTTCTGTTTTGAATTAGGAAACGGTTTTACCTCAACTTTGACAAGGACGTCTTTTCTCACCGCGGTGCATATCAGAAGCTCTTGAACAACACGGGTTTTGTGTTTGCTTGTGAAATTGCTTTTACAAATTCCCGCCAAACTCTGCTTCTGATTGGCTTAACATGACAAGCCCCTGTGGACGGATTGACTGCTGGTTCCTGTCATTTGCAGCAGCCCTCCGCTCACACTCCTGTTTGTCTGTGACAGCCAACCTGCCCTCTGTCAGAAACGGTCGAGACACACCGCCCTATGGGCGAGATGGCAAAGTTGGTGATAATAAAGAGTTATTATCAATAGATCACTGTGAATAACACCCAAGGACACTTTATTTCACATTAACTATTTATTTACTTATTTATGGAAAATAAAATTAAAAAAAGACTTTAGCTAATAACGTTTTTGTTATTTTTTGTAATATTTTTTGTTTTTATTGTTGTTGCCATAGTTTTGTAAAATGTCCATGCCTGAAAGAAATCGCAGAGAAAAGGTTTGATTAATAAATGTCTTGTTGCATTTTTGTCTGGACCTCTGGCCTTCAGTGGAGAGTAAATATGGACTTCTGGAAAAAAGGTTTGAGGACCCCTGCATTAAGCACTGTCTGTTTTAAACATGATATTTGGTAAACCTCAGAAAAAATGAGTTATGGCATGACATTGAATAGACTACATAGTTATTAACTTATTCCAATTCCCTCGAGATACTTCTGAACCTGAATGACTGAAGCAATGTGGGTCGTGTCTTTTGACCAACCACAGAGAAACACACAGATACAAGCGCACACACACACACACGCGCACACACACACACACACACACATACACACACACACACGCAAAATGTCATTCCTATACCCACAACCACAACCACACATGTTCCCTTTATAACTATTTTCCACTTAAGATACAGTTTCAAGAAAGAACAGTGAACACAGCATTCTGCTTTAGACTACAATGTTGTGTTCACTCTTCTTTCATGGAAATGTTTTTGATCACCAATGCTCAATTTTGTATTTAGAAAAAATGACAGAAATCAAACTCGACAGCACAAGGATCAGGTACATTAAATGGTCCACTGGACTGTGCGATCATGCCAGGCCACAAACCTAAGCTGGGTCAGTCCTTTGAGTGTGCAGATCACATTACAAGGCTCCATGGATCCAGTGCCCTGCAGGCAAGCAGCAGCATGGAGAAAAGGTGTATGATTGCAAGTGTGTGACAAGCGGCTGCATAAATTCTTTATCACAGCTTCTTTGGGAAAAAATGGGAAACAAGAGAAGCAATAGATGCACTCTGGTGAAGGATTCTGTGTGTGTGTGTGTGTGTGTGTGTGTGTGTGTGTGTGTGTGCGCGCGCTTGTATCTGTGCATTTCTCTGTGGTTGGTCAAAAGACACGACCCACATTGTTTCAGTTATCCAGGTTCAGAAGTATCTCAAGGGAATTGAAATAAGTTGATAGCTATGTAGTCTATTCAATGTCATGTCATGTCAATGTCGTGTGTGTGTGTGTGTGTGTGTGTGTGTGTGTGTGTGTGTGTGTGTGTGTGTGTGTGTGTGTGTGTGTGCGCGCGCG
>JAUESF010073461.1:0-13437 GCA_032274765.1 Malacoctenus tetranemus | reverse complement strand
TGTGTGTGTGTGTGTGTGTGTGTGTGTGTGTGTGTGTGTGTGTGTGTGTGTGTGTGTGTGTGTGTGTGTGTTTGTTTAAAAGGTACAAAAAATGCAGTCTAAATCTGGTCCCTCTCTCTATCTGATGCTGTTCCCTGAGCTTTTAGACCCCTCTTTATCCCTCTACAGTAGAAAAAAACCTGAAATGCTGATAGAGTATAAACTCATTCAGATGACAATAATTGCAGGTGACAGTAAAGTGGCCTGGAAATTCACTGGCCAGATAGTGAGGCCCCTGGTTGTTATTCTATCTGTATTCTGTTCTATTTTTTCTTGACTCACCACATCCACAGCAGTCTTTTTTCTGATGTATGAAAATCGGCGAATAACGAACTAAACATCCTACTTTTTTGCTTTCACCCCGATTTACCAAGGTTCAGTAAACTTTGATTGCAACCTCGTCTTGCCTCACAGGTGCCCAGACATCAGATAGCATTTAGTGAAATGGCTTCATAATGAGAAACGTCCTCAGTATCAAAGTTTGCTTCAGGTCAGTTCAAATGATCAAAGGGACTCATTAAATAACTTTTTCTTCGCCCTCTTAGGAAAAAAATATGATTTCTGCATTTATCTTTTCCTTTATTTATTAGCAGTAAAGAGAATCACTCAAGCAGGTAATTAACCAAACTAAGTGGCAGTGGAAAAGGTTTCTTTGCTATATTTTTACATTTTATAGAGTTGGAAAATAAAAGGTTTGAAAAGACTTGGTAGAAAAAAATGACTTCCTGTAGAAACAGCACTCTGAGCATCTTTGAGCATCCTGCATCCTTAACACCTAAATGTCAGGTCAGGTTTTGTGTCACACAGCAGTAGCCACGGGCCTTCAAGTCATTCTGATCAGCATAACAACAGGACACAGTTAATGTGATAAAGACATTGGTTCGCGTGAGGAAAAGATCTTAGAGGATTCTCAGCAGAAGGGAAAGCCCAGGTTGTAAAAACTCCCTACAGTATTGTGTCAAATGCTCGCGTTCCTCTGAGCCTGCTGTGCCAGGACTGGACCATTTTTCCTTCCATCACTTCGTTTTTCCTATTCTCATCACCGACGCTTCGCGGTGATTGAATTGAAAACGCTCTGTCGCTTGTTAAATACTCTGTAGAACTGGTCATTCATTCTGACTGACACGCTTTTAAGCTCTCTTCCCTTCCACCTGACAAAAACCTTTCAGATGGAAAAATGCTCCAATGTAGCTGTGATGGGATAAGGACGCGTTTCTTTACGGCATCAGCTGTTGTATCCGGTGGAAAGTGAGGTTGTTCCCAGTGTCCAGCTTACAGTATGTGGAAGGTGGACACCAATATTTTTTTTTCATCATGACCTCGAGGTTCACCAGAGCCCCTCTGAGAAATGGCCGGGAGACTCAGGTTGGCCTAAATACTCCTAACCTGGATCTCAGTCCGGTTTCTTGAGCTTGACCTCGGAGGTCCAGTAGCTGTTGGTACAACTGTGATTGGAGATCACTTTGGAAGGGATGTCAAATCTTTCTTTCTTTTTTCTAATATTTTCATTGCAAAAAAAGGGATGCAAATCGCTTGAAGCATACACAGTACATCACCTCTCTTGCTTTGGCCTGGTACATTGTGATGTGCGGACTCGTAGCTGTACAGTGGATTCAGATCATATTCCTTGTCAATACTCAGCCCTTATAATTACTGCGCAATAGTGATTTTGCTGGAGTGGAAGCGATTTAGGTCAACGCTGTAAAAGGAGGAATGTGAATACAAATCCATAGCATACATAAGTGCATTTTTTTTGTGCTTAGCTCTTTGTTCTGTGTCATATGCAAAGCTGATGCAATTTTCCCTTCTGTTCTCTTCTCATTTGCGGTACAGTAGAAGCTATTTCAAAGAGCACGACGCCTGAACAAGTAATCTACTGTATATCATTTCATCATTTTGTGTCCAGAGGCTATTAATGTGCGCTTTGTTTTTCCACAAAAGCTACAAGATTCATTGATCTTGAACATTCGTCTATTTACAATTCAAGACTTATAAATTCACCACAATAAGTAAGGCAAGTGAGGCGATCACAGAAGTTAAAACCCAAAACCTCCTTAATTTAAAAGGGTCAGTTAGCCCATAAGTCCAAACATCAGCTTAGAAAGGCAGGAAGCCAAATATCTTATGAGGTGCATCAGTTGGTAATTTGTGATTTATTCGACCCCTGCAGCTGCCGCTCCGTTCTGAAGCGCCGGTTGCTGCACTCAGTTTTTTTTCTTTCTCTCTCACCTTGAAGGTTGTAATCATTCATCTGCTTCCAGCTGTGAGGACCGCGGAGCCTCAGTCAGCAGGATATCCAAATAAATTATGTAATTACAGATTTCTCTTTTGGAGCTCATTTAGTTATGTTCTCCCTCTATCAACAGTTTAGCGGCACTTAAGCAAAAATCACGTATTGAGACATTTTGCCTGGGGGAAGGCAATTCACTCTGAATCGACACCTTGTTGCCTCATAGTGGGATAATGGGTGGCACTGTGGGTTCTGGTGGACCCACAAGCAGAATACATAAAAAAAACTTTTCAGTTGTAAATCAGATCAGTAAAATACATCAGTACTAATACTCTGATAGAGTATAAATAAGATTTATTGTCATTTATATACATCACTGTACAGGTAGTAAACTGTGATAAATTGGCAGTATGGACCAACAGCTGTGTAGTAACGAGGACATGGATATCTTTGATTTATGAGCAACAAAACCAATTTCTCCAAAGAAGGAATGTTGGATTATTTTTGTAACACTCTCCGCGGCTTTCTGTAATAATGGTCAAAACAGCTCTGTGTGTGCGTTTGTGTGTGTGTCTGTGTCTTGGGTGGTTGGGTGGGTGGGTGTGGGGGGGTTATCAAAAAGAATCTCTTAATCGATTCACAGGGACCTCCCATCAGTTTTGCTATTAGCTCCCCCTGCCATTTACATTGCAAAGCGACTTGTGGATAAAGGGGAACACAACCAGATAATATTAGCCCCCGCTGCGTTTAGGGAACTACGACTGAGGTGCACTTAAATGAATTTCATGTGGCTGAACATCTCAGTGGCTGGTTTTATTCAATCTAAATATAAACATAGATAGAGGCGTGCGGAGCCTGAATGTTGATTTTAGCACCCACACCCTCTTCGGCGCTCATCATCAAATGTTTTCCATCATTTTTTCCCCCCAGCAGATAAAAAAAGCTTGTCTGATGTATCTCCAACTCTCTGAATATGCACAGCTTGTCTGTGAGGCTGCAGTTGGTGCAAGCATGTTTTATCTGTCCATCTACCCGTATAGCTGCTTACCTGCACACAGTCTGCTTGTGCACTCATTGCAGATGCTCAGAGCCACGGTGGGAGATTAGCCATCGCTAAGCGTAGCAGGTTTGTCACAGAGGAGTGCTCCTGTACAAATGCAAAAAGCAATATCTGCATCTTTTTTTCAGGCTCTCTCTCTCTCTCTCTCTCTCTCTCTCTCTCTGCTCTTCGTTCTATCACAGTTGTTCTTTCATTATTTGATTCTTTCAGATGAGATCAAGGATTTTTTCAGATGTGCTGCATTAAAATACACCGAGGAATCAAGGCAAAGTGTTCGACTCAACGAAGTGTCGGTTTGTCCGAGTTGACCTAAAAGCCCTAAAAAAAGGTCTTTTTCTGTGAACTTGAGTTTGAATGACTGGAGCTGGCAGGTGGACTCGATTGTAACAATTTGTGATCCAAAACCCAATTAGAAGAAGAAATTTCACAATTCCACAGTTTGATGTCAAAACAGCTCATGAGCTTTAAATCTCTGACTGTCAGGACGTCCGACAGGTGACAGAAAGCAGAAGAAACATTTGACACTTTTTGCATGTTTGGCTTCTTTCTCGGATGTTCTATAATCGTGTTGTTTTACACGCGAGACCAAAACTTGGAATTAATAAAATTTGCAGCTATTCTCTCTGTTGGGATGATTAATGAGCACATTAACGTCGGTGTCGGGTGATCAATTATGCAAAACGAGGCAGCAATTTTTATCAAACATTTTACAAATAATCTTATTAACTAAAAATACCACATGACTCCGAAACTGTCATTTAGAGAAAGGAAACAACTTCTGCTCTTTCAGTGTCACAGACTCTAAACAAGCCTGGCGTCACAACAATCAGCCACTTTATCTCCAAATGCTCAGACACAATATGAAAGCAAACTATGTTATTCTAATTTCCAATACATTTCTTCATGACATCTTTCTTTATGACAAAAAATATGCTGCGTGTTTTCTTGAATCATGGGCTGTCTCGTCAAAAACCATCACCTTCATTTGTTGGCCATCATGAAATATGCATGAAGCCTAAAATCATGCGTACAGACATTCTAGTTGTAAATTTGCTGCTGATGGACTTTCTGCTCCATGGCTCATTGTAATTGACATCCACGAGACTAAACAGGAACTGTATGAGAACTGTTTCTTTCCATTATACATTTTAATATAAGCGAAATTATGGAAAGAATAAGCTGTGAAATGAGAGCTTAAACGTGGAAATAAATCACAATATACTTTAATTTCAACAGCTTTTTGCCTCAAAACATTCAAACATAGCTTGAAGCTGCAGGAACCAGGTCAGTGGTGAAAGAAAAAGGGTTTTAACAGATGTTATACTTGTTAGTTAAAGATGTAAAGCTCTTTAGATTAAACGAAGTGTGTTATTCAGACTTATGTTGCATCCATCAAAACTGTTAGCTCAGTTGATTTGCTGTTAAACAGACTCCTTCAACCTTTTGTTGACTCTTTAAAGTCCCTGTTTGTCCTCCTCTCTCCTCCTGGTTGCAGCTCTGCGGTGTCGCCTGCTTAAAAGTCAGAAATGAGCAGCAATAAGAGACGCCTGTGTGATTTGTTCCGATATGAGATGGACTGAATAATTAAAACACCACTCAGGTTGCTGTTGCACCGCAAAACCGCAGCCTCCAGAACAGCCGCAGAGTTAAATCAACAGACAATTGCCGAAGAAAGAAAACAAAGGAGAATTTACAGCCTCCGTGAGGTGGACACATTGTTGTAATTTACAGAATCGGCTCCTGCTGGATTTGCGTGAAGCCGCTGTGTGTTTGTATTTTGTAGGTACATGCTGTGGTGTGAATGATTTAGCCGTTTCCCCCCGGCAGCCTGGTGACTTGGAGAAGGACACGGTGAGAACGGATGGGACTGGGCACTGCTGTTGTCAGAGCTGCTCAGATGTTGTTGACAGGGAAATTTATTTTCTTGCATCTGTGTGCCAGTGCCTCCCCACAGGAGGCGTGCGTTTGTTTGTTTGTTTGTTGTTTTTGGGGGTTTTTTTTTGCTTCACCTTTTTATATAAGGGATACAAAGAGCTGTGTGTGCCACAGAGTCAGAAATAGTAAAATGCTATAGGGGCTTGAAACAAGGTAAACATTGGATTTACATGTTCAAAGACAATATGTTTTGATTCAGCAGTTTGGCTCTAAAGACTGCAGATCAAACAGGCCACCAGCCAGAACGCCTTCAAAGGGCCCCCCTGTTAGTTAGCAAGGAAACACCGTCACGCAGTGAGTCCAGCAGAAACCGCTTATACTCACCTGCTTATTTTACACTGAGGTAGGTTTACATTGCTTTGGTTGACCATAAATGTTAAATATCAGCTCTTGGATTGTCTCCATGTTCAGCGTTCACTCAGTGATGCTTTTCACTTGTTCTTAAACAAAGAGAATACATAACCTCGCTGCTTGTTTTTACACTATATAAATGTTACACAGCTTTGATACACTTTCACTTGATGATGCTTTCCGTGTCAGTCACTCGGTGAATAAAACCTCATGAGGAGAATCGTTGCTTTGTTACCATTGTTTACTCTCTGAACAGCATCTCAGCAGCCATCCTGCGCGAGTCTATTTTGCTGTTCACCAACGCAGCACTTTTTTTTAAATGGTGTTCAGCAGTCCCAAAGTGTTTCACACTGCAAGTCATATTTGCAGGGGCAGCTGCCATGCAGGGCACTCACACGCACCATTGGGAGCAATTTGGCAGGGGGGGCGGTGTCCCCGCTCACGTTGACAGGATGTCGGACCACATTGGCACTGTTTGGGCAATGATTCCTTCCTCTGTCGTCTGTGACCTTCATTTAGCTTTCAGATCGTATGATCTTGTGAAGTTCACTTGGGAATAAAAACGTGTCTGGAAAACAGGACAGAAGTAATGCCGTGATCGTCACCTTTATTTTGTAATTACCACATTGAACATTCCACCGGGGTTGTGCTCAGACGGTAACATCACACAATCACATATTTACTGCCTTGTTTCAGTGCATAAAAAAACCCACATCATTTGCTTACATTTGGCCCAACAACTGCTTTGTGCTGATCGATGCATATTTGCTGTTTCGGGAAAAGGACAAATGAGACATTTTGTTGATGTTGTAGATTTTAGGAGCAGCGGGAGCTTTAATTTAACTCACATTTTAGAAAGATGCTTGTTTTAATCTTCCATGAAGGAGATACTAATCCTGTCTGTCCTTTCCAGTAAATTTAGGCCTATCAACTTAAATGAAGTTCAGCCTACACGTTGCAAACAGCTGCTCATAGATTAGTGGACATGTATCTTCCAATGGACAGACTTGCTGCATAGACTGGATGCTAAAAATTGAGAATAAGACTTGAATTTTGAATATATCTACACATAATAAGTTGTGCTGAATTACCTCATGCTGCTGACAATAGTGAACTTTTCCATTTGTTTCAAATCTAACCTAGACCCAGAAGTGAAATCCTTCGTTAGGCCTGTCAACCGGGTCATGAGCTCATTTTCAATGCTGAACATTCAAACGCCAATATTGCATCATCACCCCCCCCCTCTCCACCCCCGTGCCGAATAAACAGCAGCGACAAAAAAATGTTAGACAGCTGCTCCGTGTGCCGAGCGCTTGAACCAGTTCCATCAAATTCAGTCCTCAGGGTGCATCTTGCCAGCTAATACTTCTATCTCCGCGATGCAGGTAGAGGGAGCCCGTGGTGACGTGGCGCGCAGTGGCTCGTGCAGGGGGCGAAGCTCAAGCTGCGACACTCGTGACGCGACGCGCCGAGGCCGGAGAAAAGCGAGGACACGGGGCAGCGCGTGACAACGGTGACGGCCGCAAAGTGGACGTGACAGTAATTTAGCTCCATCAGGGAAACAAAAAAGCAAAAATGAAAATGACGCCAACGGTTTGTGTAAAGCAGGTCAGCGAATGTGGGACGAATACTTGGACACACATGTAATTAAGACACCGTTTAATCGCCTGTCAGTTATATCCAAAGCACTTTTTTTTTTATTAATCCTCAATAGGGAAGTGCACTTCCTTCCTCGTGGTCTTTAATCTACATAAATTACTCTAATCTGTCAAGCTATGAATAAAACTTAATAAGATTGCATGAAAAGGCGCTGAAACACGACGGCGCTGTGGGTCCGAGCAACCAGTTGACTCTGTCTGCTTTACTTATTCATGCACTTTGTTTCACTCCATGATAATGCGATGTTCCCTGTTACTCACTGTTATCACTTTATTGGCTTTTTTTTTTAAAGCTCGAATGAATCTCCGCCACTTTGTGTGCTACTTACTCTACTTCAAAACAAAACCGACCACCACAGCAATCTGTATTAGATCTCCTCAGGCCGCGTTCCCCTCGCCGCATTTCCTCCCCGGCCCACCTTGTCATATCCCACCGGCCCCTGGCCACCAAACAACAGATACAGCAGATGAAAATCTGATAAACACAGAGCGTCCAGCCACCGGAGGAGGTCCGCCCATGCGCCCCTGTGCACGGAGCCACAGTTAGTCATTTATTTTGCATCTTCCCGAGAGCTGTCAGTCTCACAATCCGTTTCTTCACGACCCCCCCCCCCCCCCCATAACAACACTTGGCAGCTCAATGTCCCGCCTGGGCCAAACGGTTTTGTGTTTTAGAAATTGTACTCTCGCTGACAAATGTAGCCTCTTTTCCTTGTTAGAGGAGAAACACGGGAGGGAGGGAAAAACAGATTAAATGTCAGAGGGGTTGACACTTTTTTCTTCTTCTTTTTTCACCCCCCCATCCCTCTGGAAATTAGAGCAAAGGGGGCTGTCGGAGTATATGAATCAAACTGTGGAGGTTTCCATGTTTGCATGTGTTTGAGCGGTGAACGGTCGTCGTCTGCGAGAGCGGACAAAGTATTTTAGCGCGTTTCTGCCTCGTCAGCCTCCTTTGTAATCAGCACATTCTGACTCTGTTGCTCTGTCGCCTGCAGAAGCGTAATCATACAATATTGCTGCAGCTTGATATTACAGTCACATAATAACCTTGCAATTCAATCTTGTTTTTTTCCCTCCAGCTTTAAATATGTATACAGCTATTGAATGCGAAGTGATTCTGCTAATAGTGAAGAATATAGAGCCCATTAAAAGTTACTTAGCAGTGCTGGTGGTGCATTTATCTTATCACTCCTTCTTCATAACGAGTGGGTAATTAGTGAACAGTGACAATAATGTCGCAACAATGTAAAAAAAAACCCTCCCAACAAACTGGAAAGTTACTGTGTAGTTTTGGAACAATGAGGCTATCAGTCAGTGAATGCAGCCGTTTTTCCCAGTTTTGTGGAATCTTGCGAAGGCTCCGGGATTTTTTAAGAATAAAGCAGATCAGAGCCGAGCTGATTGGTGCAGGCTCACTGGAGCTTATCTTCAGATGGCCTTGAACAGTGGAGGAAAAAAAAAAAGCGCGCCTGTTTTAGAACATCTCAAGACAAAAGCGCATGATTTCTTTGTTGTCCGTAATGACAGGCTGCCACTGTTGACACCTCTATCCATCACCGCGCACATACATACATGTATGCATCAACCCACTCCTGAACACAATCCCTACATCGCCTTTTATATCCAAACAATGGGGGGGAAAGAAACAAGCCATTAAGCGCACAGCTGAAATTTCATGCATGCCGGGACCTGGACCACTGCGGAAGTGGAGCAGTAATCATCATTTACACATACACATAAACTGATACGCATATTAAGTATTGTTAGGATTTCTTGGAATCCCGGGAAGGCATGCAGGACTGCATTGTGTCACAGAGGAAGCCAATTTGATCATATTTAAAGACCTGAATCATAGGATGAAGAAACAAACGCGGCTCGCTGCTTCGCTCCCGAGCAGCAAAGCAATTCGGTCACGCTTAGATGTGTCTATTAAATGCCTTTTTTCTTTTTTTTCCCACTGAATGCAGCGTGATGGCTTCCCTCCGCAAAGAGCCAGGTTTATTAAAGGGTCTGGGGAAACTTTCTCCTTTCGGAAGTCATTTTCCGAGCCTGAAAATCAATTATTAAACCTTTTTCGTATTGTCCCGCAAACACGATGTCTGGCTCTGTCAACAGTCCACTGGGGGGGAAAAAAAACAGTTGATGTTGCCTCCAAACTGTGTGTGCTGTGAAAACAGCTTGGAAATGTTGGTCAGAGGGTTCTCGTTGTGTCAGTATCCTGCACAAGCAGCAAGGACTTGCTCTCTCTTCTGCTTTCATACTCGGCAGCGATCAGCCAGGTGACTCAGTCTGGCCCAGAAACGGCCAGTGCCCACACCTACCATGAGTAGTGGAACAGTGTTCATTTCATGTCTTTGTGCTTTTCTTGGAAAAGCTCACCTACATGTTTCTTAAATACCTCGGTGCTATCACCTACATTTTGCAGCTCTTGCCTCCTCTTCACTTGGAGGCCTCAAATCGTGCCAGTGGAGATGGTTTCAGTGCAGGACAGTCCGGAGGTCGCACAGACGCCGAGTGGTGCGCTGTCGCTTCCTGTCTTTGCTCTGCTGAACCGTGGACTGACTGTCCACCGTCGTCGAAGCGTACCAGGGTTCACTTGCGAGTGAACCCGAGACTCCAGACAGACCAGCGTGAGCTCGTTTGGTTCGGCACCAGAGTTCACATGAAGCAGACCGTTAAATCAGAGGAACTCTGGTCTGTTTTGAAGCAAACGAAACACCTCTGGTGGGAATGTGTCTAACCTGATATCCAACACATGAGCCATGCCAGCCCACCTTTTCTTAGAAGAACAATCACTTCACACTGCAAGCTTACAGAAACATATGTCAATTACATCTGATAATTTATCCAGGAAGCTGTAAAACTCTCTGGATTAAGTCTCTGGCAACTTGCCTGTGATCCGCGCTCTTCTTTTCCAATTCATTGTGCTCAAGCAAATTGAATACGCGCTTCTGATTGGACAGCAATCGTTGTGGTTGCTCATGTGTGCCGTGGTGAGTTATGTGGGCCCTTTCCCATATATTGGGGTGAGGCGAACAGAGGCCTCTTATCTCATGCAGGCATCGCGCGGCCCCGACACCCGTGCTCAGCCACCAACGCGGGCCCGGGCCGTGCTCCTGGGAATCGAACGGTCTCAGCGGAGACCTGACAGCCAGAGTTTGGCTGTCTCCGCCAGATCACCGCATGAAGTAAAAGTACTGTACTTCATGTGTTTCTATAGCAACCGCTTCCACTCGTGTCTTCGGGATACTGAGCAATGTGGGGAGTGAAGGAGAGCTGCAATGACATTCATATCTCAGCGTTTTGATTTCATCGCAGGAGCAGCTGCTGAATTAGCGTCAATCCCCCCCAAACACACTCCTGCACTCGCCCATGCGGGGACAGTCTTAATTGACACTCCGGCTCCATCAAATATAATTGTCCGTTCTATCGATTAAAGTCTACTCATGTCAAAATTTTCCTTTTTTTTATCATTGTTTTTAATATTCATGCAGCATTTTTGTTCAAACTTAGAAAGCCCCTGTCATCTTATTATAAAAAACTCTATTTAATCACACTAATGACCACTGTAATTGACTGAATTACTGTGCTTACAGTAATTAGAAGTGAAGGAGTCACATTGCAGGATTCTCCGTTGATTGGCTTAAAAGAAGACATGCTGAGAGCAATTCACATGAATTAAATGTATTTAATTGCAAACCCACATCCCAGCATTCGCTTTTGAAAAACTATTCACTGCAGCTGCAGTGATTTTTGATGCTTGTGTAAGTGGTGTCGTCCTTGACTAGAATGTTACTTTTTTGCTTCTTACTTTTTCTAACACTCCCTCTCTCTCTCTCGCTTTCGCTCTCTCTCTCTGTCTGTCTCTCCCTCTTCCTTGCTGTCTCTCGCTCTCTTTGTCACTCTCTCTCTCTCTTTCTGCTTCTCCTTCCTCCTCCTCTCTCCCAGGTGCTGATGAGTGACAGAGGTGATGTGATGGCCGAGCTGGCAGCCAGGACAGATCAGAGCAGACTCTCTGCTGCACACTGAACCATTTGGATGCAAGACTTTAAAACCTGGACAGGTGCTGCGACTGGGTCCCGGTTTTGAAACGCTTCTTTTCCTGCTCTTTATTTATTTTTTTCTTTCAATGTTTCTTGCAAACTTTTGTGAGTAACGTGGCTTTCGGAGCTCTGCCGATGGCGAATTGTTGCCAGTCCTTGAACACAGTCTTTGAAAGCACCTTTTGAACGAGAACACTCTTTTCCCTTCTAATATCTTTTATGCACGAAGGGCAGGGAGTCAAGTCATTGGCGATGAATGTTTAAAAGAAAAAAAAGAGGAGGAGGGAGAATATTACAATGATTGTAACAAGTGCACTTTGCAGCAACATTTTCACTCTCTAAATTCGGAAAATTTGAAAACAGCACTTGTTTTCACATTACATGAAAACAAGTGCTGTAAGCACTTCCAAAGTGGACTCAAACCTTTGCGTTTTGAAACCACCCTCAGCTCCCTTAATGTCTAATGAGCAGCTCTCTTTTCCTTTTGCTCACAGAATGGATTTCCCCAATTGCACTGACGGGGAGTTCGCCACGAGCAACTGCAGCTACGACTCCCTGGAGACTGCCAAGCCCCCTCCCAGCAAGGTTCTGCTCACCATCACGCTGTCCGTGGTGGCCATCGTGACGACCTTCTTCAACTGCCTCGTGATCACCGCCATCGCCGTCACCCGCAAGCTGCACCACCCGGCCAACTACCTCATCTGCTCGTTGGCGGCGACCGACCTCCTGGTGGCCGTGCTGGTCATGCCCTTCAGCATCATGTACATCCAGAAGGAGACCTGGATCATGGGCCAGGCCGTGTGCACCATCTGGCTAAGCGTGGACTTCACCTGCTGCACGTGCTCCATCCTGCACCTGGCTGTGATCGCCATCGACCGGTACAGGGCCATCACCGACGCGGTGGAGTACTCTCGCAAACGCACGGGAGCGAGAGCTGCCGCCATGGTGGCGCTGGTGTGGTTCCTGTCCATCCTCATCTCGCTCCCTCCCCTGGTGTGGCGGCACTTCAGCGGGGACTCGGAGCACGAGGACCAGTGCATCATCAACCACCATCACATCGCGTTCACCCTGTACGCCACGTTCGGAGCGTTCTACATCCCCCTGCTGCTCATCCTCATCCTCTACTACAAGATCTACAAGGCTGCCCAGACGCTCTACATGCGCCGGGAGGCCAGCCGGGCCAGCCGCCACTCGTGCATGACCAATGGGAGCATGATCCCGTCCTACCCGGCTGGAGACGGAGACGTCGACGGCGGCCCCCGGAGCCCCGAGCCCATCAGCCCACAGGAAAAGTCCTCGGAGCCCTCGACAGAGGAGCACCCGCGGGAGCGCGTGCGCGTCTCCAAAGCTCGGCAGTGCAAGTCGCGCCGGTTCGACTCCCGGAGCGAGTCGCGCCGGAGCCAGTTCAACCAGGGGCCCCGCATCTCCGGCGCCCGGGAGCGCAAGGCGGCCTCCACGCTGGGCTTGATCATCGGAGCCTTCGTCATCTGCTGGCTGCCGTTCTTTGTCAAGGAGGTGATCGTCAACACCTGCGGCTCGTGTAGTACCTCGGTGGAGATGGCTGACTTTCTCACGTGGCTGGGCTACATCAACTCTCTGATCAACCCGCTCATCTACACCATCTTCAATGAGGACTTCAAAAAAGCCTTCCAAAGACTTGTGAGGTGCAGCCATTACCTCTGATGGTTAGCTCGCGCGTGATCTCTCCGTCACACATCGTCCAACACTCATTTTGCAGACGGACAACACGACTCGTGAGAGTGTTGACTGAATTCTGACTCGAAATGCCTGAGGAGGAGCGAGCGGAGAAGGACTGACTCCCCATTTCCAGACCCTCTCTCTGCCACTTCAGCAGCCTAAATGGGACCAGCTCAGCACTGAGCGTTTTGCTGCAGTTCCACATTGAAATCCAAGTCCTGCTATTAATAGAACTGCCTGAGATCTCTTTGACGTTAATTGGCGTGTGTGTGTGTGTGCGTGCGCGGGTGCGTGTGTGCGTGTGCGTGTGTGCGTGCGAGTGTGCGAAGGGACACTGACATGTTAGTTTTGAGAAAAATGGGCCATTGCTGACCTTTTTTAGGTCTGAGTTCTGGGCATTAGTGATCAGCCCCATTTAAAGGT
>JAUESF010073394.1:0-11643 GCA_032274765.1 Malacoctenus tetranemus | reverse complement strand
GAGTTTGCTGCTACACAGCAGCCGCGCAAGCAGTTTCCGTGACAAGAGCGGACGTCTGTAAAGCTGGAGGCCTTGGCGGTGATGGTGGAGAGGCTCGCGGCCCGGAGGCCTGTCCTGAGACACGGATTTCAGTCTATTTTTTTACGTAACCATGACATCTTCGGTTAATTGGCTTCACGGGGCCTTAACGCCGACTGTCCTGAATAACCTGCGCCGCAGCGCTGGCCGTCAACCGGTTCAGTCGACTCGTGACTGCGCTGTTTGGCTGCGAGCGCATTCATGGAAAAAGAGGTGGAGCTGGCCATCAAACAGAGATGTTAATCCATGCGTGAGGGAAGGATTCCAGCTAAGTTCAAAGTAAAATAAAGAACTGCGCACAAAGGACCGAGGGAAAGCAAAAAAAACTGTTTCAACAAAGTATGAGCCATGAAAATAACTCCCTGATAAGTGAATACGTTATCACTATCATTTGTAGCTTGTGAGTCTGGTCAGTTCAAGCGCTATTTGACTTGAAACCCTTTAAAAACTCTTTGAAAAGCATCAAATATCATAAAAAGACCAACTCAAAGGTTTTGTTTTTCATTGTATAAATACAACTTCAAATACAGTTTCACTGCTTTACAGAAGTGGTTCTCAACCATCAATTAGCTCTATGAATAGCTGTGGACTCACTGTCCAACCAAAACATCACAATGAAGCTAAACACTGGTGGACACACACACACACACACACACACACACACACACACACACACACACACACACAGGACCCTTCAAAATAAAAGCGGCCTGCTGTAGCTTCTAGACAATGTCCTATTGTGGTTTGTCCTCTAACTGAGCAAGCAAAGCCTCCAGCTCTGCCCCATGTGACCCTGGTCACCAACCCAGACGTGTCCTGGACCATGGACGCAGGCTGCAAAGTGGAAGGCAGACCCCCACATTTGATAACCAAGTTTAAAGATTCTCCTATTTTAACACCATGTCATTTCTCAGTTAGCTAGCACAACAACAGGCACTGGAAAACAAAGTAGTCTAATTCAAAAGTTTGAATGCTCCTAAACTGATTAACGATGGTCAGAAGAGCTTCTGGTTTGGACATTGTGAGATACAGGATGCTGCGGATTCCCATTTAGTTCTGTTTTTTTAGGGTTAAACACTGTCAAACCAGGCAACATAAGAGTAATCGATTGGGTAGTGAACTACAGAAAACCATCACACGCCTTTATTAAGCTCATTTTGACCTCACATTTCCTAAAGTGGACCAGACCACCAGGAAAAACACCATGCGATTTCAACAGCTGCTCTTAGGGGGCACTGCTGCCTGGAACAACAGCTGACCGTGAAGGAAAAACGAAAATGAAAACCAAACCAAACCAAACCCAGGTGAGCTCGCTCCTGCCCACACCTGCTGCGTGATTACCATCTGTGACATCACAGAATGATTCGGTCTCCTCAAGGGGGCGTCGGAAGTGACTGCTTGGTAGAGTCCAGGATTATGAAACTTTTGAAATGTTTACAATCCCAGCTTGGAAAAGAGACCCGTCATCAGCCCACCTGACCTCCCCCGCAAACACCCCATGGGTTTCATGTTGGCCGGGGAGGGGGGGGGGTGCAGAAAGGTTGAACGTGTTCAGACATGTAGAGACATAAATTCCCGATTTGCTTTGGCAATCAAATAAGGTGTGCCAGGAACTGTTCACCAACAGTGTGTGTCCGCCTGTTGTCACACTGATCTCAATGCTAAAAGGCAGTAAGAACTCAGAATGAACAGATCTGGCCCTGCTTTGATGAAAACAACTAAATAAAAGCAATGCTAAACAATCATGCTATTACCTCTGTGGATGAAACGGCTCCATCCAGGTCCTGTTTATTTGCCAGAACCAGTACCGGTACCCCCTGGTTCTCGGCCGACCGGGTAATCCGGTGCAGCTCCACCTTCGCCTCCTCCATGCGCTCCGTCTCAGCTGCATCCACCACAAAGACCAGTCCGTCCGTCCTCCGGGTGTATGACTTCCAGAGAGGCCTCAGTTTCTCCTGACCCCCGACGTCCCACACTTGGAATGCGGTCAGGTTGGTTTTGGAGTTTCCCATTGGCACTTTAATCCGTTCCATGTTGAACCCCTTGGTCGGGATCGTCTCAACAAACTCCCGCAGCTTCAGTCTGTAGAGGAGGGCAGTTTTCCCGGCTGAGTCCAACCCAATCACGACCACGTGCATCGACTGGAAGCCGGGGAGGAACGGCGTGCTGGGGGCGATTTCTGTCAGCTGGTTCCCCATGTTGAGGTCCCGTTACATGGAACCTGCCGATTTCTTCGTGGGATTCTCTTCTTCGACTTGTTTCGCTGGCTTTCTGGCGTTGGCTGGCAAAATAAGTGTGAGATGATGGAGAGAAGTGGAGAGATGGGGGGGCGGGGGGGAGGAGGAGGAGGAGGAGTCAGGCTGGGTAGTGGTTAGCACCCCTGGCCTCACTTCAAAGGCTGATGCAGAAGGGCAGTGAGGGACGGACCGCCTGCCTGCGGTCAGCAAGGACCTGGAGAGGAAGGAGGAGGATGACATGAGTCAGCAGATTTAACAAGGGCACCGGGTTGTTAGTAATTAGACGAGCTTTGACTTAGTGCAACTCCAATCCACTGCTTCCTTCAGGTCCTACAGCAAACTTGTTTCCACCAACAGTCACTTAAAGCTTCATAAACAGTTTCAACCCACACTCTGTACCTGTCAACACCAAGTTAACGACTAAGATGGAACTTTTGACTGAATAAATTCAATCATTTCCTTTGTGTCGGACATTTGGTGAACTGCTCCCGCCACTGAGTGCTGCAACCAAGCTCTTGCTGTTGCCCACATGAGTGAATAGTAAAAAGCCACGAGGCAGGAGGCTTGGTCAGCAGCTACAGCGCGTTAGATATTTCTGGCTGTATCGAGCACACAGCTGGAAAAACAGGGATCAAAAGGAGCGCACAGAGAAAGGAGGAATCCTGCTGCGCCTGCTCGCTCAGTAACTCAGAAGCTTGTCGGACCGCCACAACCAGTGCTTCAAAAACTAGCGTTGAAATACATTTCTGTACTATGTGCAAAAAAAAATGTGTTAAACGTCAAAACCACTAACTTGTTTATCTTCCAGTATACCACACATTCAAAGGGATATTGTCAATTCAATGTCAAAATGTAGTTTTAAATCCTTCAATTACTCAGCGATACATTGGTGGGGGGTTTTTGGTACTGCCCAACTTTTAACTCCGATGAAAAAAAATGCTAAAAAAACAGTCTTTCAAACATGTTACAACAAATTTATTATCAAAAAGGAGCAAGTAACTTTTTGTAATCCATAAAGTGAAACAGTGACTGTCCTGTTTTTTTCCTGTTTTGCAGATTGTGCTATTTAGCTTTAACAATATGTGTGGATACACATGAAAGGCAAACGTCTGTTTAGTATTTTAGTGCAAATTCTTTCCTTTACCCTTTCCAAACAATCACTCTCATTTCTTTGCTACCACCAGGAACTTACCATCCAGTGGGCCAAGCAACGCGGTCTCACCATTTCTTTCAGCCCATGTGTCATTAAAATGCCAAGAGTTTAATGCTTTCAAGGTTCCATTGGCCAACATTACTCATCAGCCACACATCTGAGCTCCAGTGTAATTGAACTCCAAAAGCGATTTTCCTCATGAGCTTCACAGTGCAAAAAATGTACCTTTAGATACCAGCATTATTTCAGTTACTGACAAAATAAAGTTCTGGTCATTAAAACAAACTCGGTGTATATTTGCATAAAAAGTGTTACTTTCAAGTTTAACATTATTTTTCATTTACTGGGAATTAACTGAACACAAAAAAAATAGATTTGATCCAAAAATTATTTTCCCACCATTTGTATCAACTTTTTCATTGCATATCTCTTTATTTGTATTTGTTTATTTTACTAAATTTGTCATAAAATTTGTATTATAGTCATGAGCAAAGTTGCTTTGGTTTTTTGCTCGTTGGTGCAAGCTGTCCGCCATTGAACATACACACACAGCAATGTTTATACTGTGCAAGAATGACAGTAAAAAACCGGGAAAAGGAGGGAAAAACGACTTAAGCTGCTGAAGAAATAAAATGCATGGAGCTAATTACAATAATCAAAGTTTCTAGTTGAGCAACATCACATTCTGACCGACTTAGTTCGACACGTCGTCTCGCCACAGTCGGGCGGAGGACAGCGTCGGACACTTAGGAGCTCGCGAGCTCCACCGAACACAGCAAAGTCTCCCGACCGGCTTCGTGTTCGATGCTTCTTTGAGCTGAAGTGAAGGTCTCACCTGTCTGCGAGTCCATGCTGCGGCAGTTGACTCGCTTGCACCGAATTCCCTGCTATTCTCCAAAGTTTTACGGTGAACGGTAATCCTCAGAGACCGCGGCGGCGTCCCTCGCGCGAGCGGTGGTCCGACGAAAACTCCGAGGCAGTAAGAGGAGCTCCAGCCGAGCCGAGCTGTGACGTAGCAGCTGGAGGGGAGGGGCGGAGGACGTGCAGGGAGCGCGTGCATGGAGATTGAGGCAGGTCTTTTCAGGGCCGGATTACAAATTGTCAGGGCCCTGGGTAACACGGGCCCCCGCGACTTCACCCAACAATCACTGCATCATTCTTTATTATCAGTATTCGGGGCGGACGTCGAGAAGTGATTGTTTGTGGTGTTGCAATGTAATTCTAACTTGAACAGGGACACTGAAGGGCTGAATTCTACAGAGCAATTATAACTTTAGCAAAGTTAACTCCCTATTTTTAAAAATGCGATCATACAAAATGTGTTGGCTGTCACAATGTCAGTTCAAAGTTAAAAGGATTGAAGGTGTCAGATTTCGAAGGCTACAAAATGTTTTCAAGGTGTTTCTTTTCTCCACTTTTTTAAGGGGAAGAATTCATAATACACAGAGTGGAGTAGTAGTGCCCTCTGCTGTCGGTAGTTGGAACAGCAGTCTACTGAATCGTTAGTGTAAAGCAATTAGGAAAATAAACCCAATTGTTGTGCTTATCAAATCAACCTGTTGGATTGAATGCGTGCTCGTTTTGTGATTTAGTCTTAGTCTTTCATTTATCTTTTTTTTTTTTTTTTTACAAAGAACATCTCCACTGTCTTCTGGGAGGAGCTCAGAGCAGAGCCGCTGTTTTTTTTTTAAGTATTGTGAGGAGCCAGCTGGGGCGACCCAAGCCACCGTTTCGGGTGCATCCCGGTTGCCTCCCAGGGGGAGGTGTTCCAGGTACGCCCCACCTGGAGGAGACCTGGAGGAAGAGCCAGGTCATGCTGGAGGGACGACGTCACCCGGCTGGACTGGGAACGCCTCATCGGTGGAGAGGTGGAGGTGGAGGAAGTGTCCTGCGGGAGGAAAGTCCGAGTGTCTCAGGCAGCTACCAAAAGACCCTGTCCAGGTCAGACAGAATAATTATTAACTGGTGATCACATTTTATTGGCATATGAGTATTTGACACCAACAACAGTTCTCTGCACCAACAGATACATGTCTAAATCAATAGTCAATTAAGTTCAAACTATGTCATCTTTGGATATTTCATCTGTAATTTTCCAGTGTTCCAAGACACCTCCTGTGGAAGGCTCCGGGTGTGAGCAGACAGAGGACGGGTGGCACCTATTGTGAGCGAGCTGCAGGAGGGAGCGACGTTTTTTTTTCTGCCTGTCTCCCTTGGACACAGCAGAGTATTGCGTTGCCTGGAAACTCATGAACGGGGTCAGAAGCGGGAGGGCCACATCTCAGACTGCATCGGTCTGCAGCACGGGCTTCCACGGGCCGCCGTCTCTCCGGGTTGCTGCTCAGGTGAGTGACGTCTTCCAGCTCCCACACATATTGCTGAACACACACTTTCATTGCAGAACTCCCAGAGCTCCCATTCACCCTCTCACTCCCTGTTCAGCTCTTTGGTAGACAAACTCTTGAATCACCCAACATGGATAAAATCCCCTGTTGCACTTCACTCAACCAAACTAAATCAACAATTGATTTGGCTGTGTTGTGCTTATTTTAAACCTATTTGTTAGATCATTTTAAATCAGTTAGATCAGTTTAAAACATCATACAGCATACAAGATAGGAATAATACGACTAAAGTTGTGTGTCAAAATAAAAGTTTGACTTGATTCCTTCAAGTAAAACTCAACATGATGGCTATTCTAATAAATACGTAGAATGAAAAGATCCTTCTATCTCTCTTGTTGCAGATGCTAAATGGTCCTTGTTGCTTTATCTTGCCTGATACAATCTCATGGGTCTTGTTACCATCTGGCCTGATTTCTGTCTGTGGCTGACCAGAAGTTGGCAGCACTGTGTGAGGTATCCTGTTAAAATGCGCTGACCCTCACCATTGCGTGTTAGATGCGCACGCGTCATAATAACACGGCCTGAGCCAGTAATGAGCTCTGATAGCTCCTGAATGGCCATGCCCGCATGCATTGTGTTACCAAGCAGTTGGGCACTGATGGTTCAGACACCGTGAGGTGGTGCACCCAGAGCGAGGGGACGGGAGGAAAGTAATCAGAGTAGCTGATGGCAGTGGTTGGGCATTCGGTGTATCGGGTAACTCAAACGGAATCCTTAATGAGGAGGCAGAGAGGTTGCAGCAGTGTTTGTCGCTGTGGTCTGACTGGCTGGTAACTGTGATACCACAGGCCGGCTTTGAAGGTGTTGGCAACTGTCTCCGAGTTTCAAACCTCAGGTGAGTAACCCAACACCACCATGGCCCGGCTGAGAGCGGGGCTGCCGAACTGTGCCCTGTGACCTGCACCCAGAAGGTGGGGGCGGGGGGGGGGCGGGTTCGGCAGCTGTTTTGGACGCCTCTGGTCACCTCCCTAGGAAGGTTCTTCAGGCCTGCCGAAGACCCGGGACGCAGTGGAAGGTCCAGGTCTCACGGCCGGCCTGGCGGTGACACAGCTCTGTAATCAGAACTGAAGAAACCTCCAGACGGCATCATTTAGAAAGACAGCCTCCAGTCGGCTCTGGGGGGGTTTTCTTCGGTGACCTCCTTGATCAGGAGGCGCCAAAGTTCTTGCGGGACTTCTCACCAGGACGCTGAATCCTGGTGACTTTTCTCCCGCAGCTGCTGCACATCAGGATGTCAGCGATGCACTGGGAGGCCAGGAGACGCCGAGACACGCTGGACCGCAGGATGGCTCGAGACAAAAAGCAAGTGAGTCGCCCGTTTTCTGCGTTTATTCTTTATCGGTAAACACTCACCACAGCAACAGTTCCAAAGCCTGGTGGGAACCTCAGCGATGACATTTTAGACTTCTGTCAATAGAAACAGTTAACTGGCATCTGTGCTGAGCTCTCGCTGTCACTTTCATCTCTGATTGACAAATAAGTCCTTGCAGTAGTTCTGCTGCAACATGTAGCCACGCTCAGATTGCTTCTGCCCTCAGCTGTCAATACTCATGTATAACTTCTTTTAACAAAGGGCCAGACTTTCAATTTTGACCCTTGTACTTCACACTAATAAGATTTGGCCTCTAAAAAGACACTTGATTGTCATCAAATAGTCAAAACGAAATTGTGCACCTCTAAAATGTAGTTTTAATGCAGGATCACTGTTGTATGATTTAGCAGTTGCGTTTCCTCCATGACCAGAGCCACACACTTTGCCCTCATTCTGGTGTGTTCGGCCTTGTTACCAGACCGCAGAATGGAAAAGATGCAGGAAACTGAGACGGGACATGTGACACCTCGGCATGAGGTTGGACCTGTTTCCTGTGTGGATTGAACAGCTTGTATCTTGTTGCTGATTTCCAGAACAGATTCAAGCTTAGATACATGTTACACCTTTGTCATATTTCCTGATAATTGGCTTCATACTACTAAGAGTGAATTGAATACTTGTGGGTTTTTTGTTCAAAATAATCACATAATAATAATTTATTGATATTCGTCGAAAGAAGCTACTTTTTAAAATTAATTTAAACAGACTCCATGAAGAGACTAAGGTCGTGGTGTCATATGTCATCACTCACATGGCATGGGCTCAGTTTTGATTGGCAGCGATGGACAATGGTGGTCTATTGGTCCATGAAGCGAGCCAGTACCAGCACAGTGGGTCACAGGTTTTAACTCCTGGATTGGCAAGAGGTTGAAATGGACAGAGTGGAGGTCTCCACAACTGTGGGCCCTTTGGCACAGCCCTGAACCCCTGGGTGCTCCTTGGACACTGCACCGGGTACGTCTGGTTCAGGTTAACTACGGGTAGGATGGGCTAAATCTAGAGGAGGGAATTTACCCAGGAACAGGAATAGTGAATAATAACTGAACTTATTGTGTTCGTGACACAAGGATGGATGGAGGATGCTGAGGAGCTATTATACCTACCGCTCGGGGAGCTATTGTATTGGTTTTCATTTGACCATTTTACCTGGATAAGAAAAGCACCCAGCTGTTGAAGGTGTTTAAGTTTATCCAGCTAATACTCAGATTTGTGTAGTATCAAAATGCAAAATCTGAGAGCAAACCAAACTATTAGATAAAGAAAACAAGGAATAAAAAAAAGAAGTCCTGAGGCTGTACAAAGGAGGTCTCTCAGACTCCCCCTGACACAGGGACATGCAGGGATACATAATGTGTCCACAAGGAGTAGGGGGACGGAATGAAATGCAGGTGAAAACAATCAGGGTTGACAATCAGGTGAGCAGTGAAAAATGAAGCTACAACACAAGAAAGTTGAGGGGAAGAGGTGCACACAGAGACAATACCAGGAAGCAGGAACTACACCCATATGTGTGGAAAAAAAAGCTGAAAAATAACAGAAAACACAGAAATCATCACACGAGCAGGTTTGTGCTTGTTTGCCAGACAATTGGTTGGAGCCGACTTTCTCTTCACAGATGCTGAATGGCGATCCTGAACCCATCTGCACTGCAACCAAATCAAAGCAAGAACCAACAGGTACCAATTAAAGCGTGACAAATGGCTCAACTCAACGTTTCTCTTCAATTCAGAGGAAAATACAAACACATAAGAAATTTTACATTTAATGCATTTTAATTGAACATGGGAAAAAAACACCTTTGAACATCCAAAGAAAATCAGACTAGCAGTATATTTTTAGGCCTCAGTGTTCAGTTCTGTCTGCTGTCGAAGCAATACCAATGCATTAGATCCTTAATATTCATCAAACGCTATCTTAGCAAACTAAAGATGGGATAAAAAAGTGACATGTTTTTCCTTTGCAGCTGCAGGTCAGTGTCCACACTGCCACGGTGACCTGAATGCAGTTGGCCTTCCAGGTGCCAAGATACCAAACAGATATTCAGTAAGTATCAAATGTTCCCATTTGCTGCCTGTGTTTCCATTATATATTTGTACGTTCAGTTTGTATATACTTCTACTAATTATGTACATGGAATATTGTGACCTGTCTACCTTTCAGTCTCTGCAGTACACCCAGCAGTGGTGAGGAGGAGGGGGATCCGTGACTGTCTCTGACCACTATGGGGCAGTGTTCTCTGGAACCCGTGTGACTTTTCTGGGTGTCAGCGAAAAGGAATAATAAATCTGTCCTAAATGATGCTGTCTCAAGTTGTCAGACCTCGCAGAACTGCTCCGTTCAGCATTCCAGAGCAGTTGCTTTCACGTCAACGTTATCTCACAGTGCAGTGCTGCTTTACTGCACCGCACAGCGTTCACACACAACACTGAACTGTGTCAGCCCCATAAACCAGGAGAATGGGACTCAGTTCATTGAAGGGGCCAGATACGCCTTCACTGGATTTCAGCTGAGGTAAAAGGTGAATGGTCCCTACTTTTATAGCACTTTTTAAATGTGTAATCAGCAGTCCCAGAGTACTGTACACAGTCACTCATTCACTCATTCACACACACATTAACACACCAGTGGTGTGTCCACTCAAAGCATCAAAAAAATGACACGATAGATGTTGTACTTTTGTTTCAGTGCAAAAAAGAATGAACACACACAGAAAACACTGAAGTCTAAAAAATTAAGATTTCATCATACCCGAAATATTACCAACACCCATACATTTCTTTGAAACTACAAAATCCACTTTGTAACAGAGACTTTTTTTTTACTTTTGTAGTGAAAACCCTGCTGCTACTCAAAGAGATGCTCCGCATGTTGCCATGTTGGCTTTTACTGAACACTGTGTGATAAACGGTGCTGTTTGGCATCTCTATGCTCTGTTCCATCTGCTAATGACACACAGGAAGACAGGCTGAGGGGAAAGCTGAGCTTATCTTTACATAACCGCAACGCCTCCAGCAGCAGAGGTAAAGCTTCCTGTACATTTGGGTGATTATGGAGCAGCTTTAAAAGGTCAAGGTCTGCAGATGTCAGCAGACACAGTCAAAGGGTGACAGTGGAACATTTCTAAAGCTGAATCATCTTCACAGCAAAAAAGTCCAGCAGATACTGGACCCAACTTTATAAGCCTACGTGTCAGTTCGTTGTACTGGGGAGGTGAATAGATACAAAGATCCTTCAAATGCTCTGTTAATTATTCTTTTTTGTGCACTCACACTTGGCAAAAAGCCACAATGATAGTGCACTTGCTAAGCAGTAGTGAAAGTGACAGCTGTACACCCTCCCTCATTCGCCCATGAGACTGTACGTCACCTCTTTCACTGACCCATTGACCCATGCCAGGACAGATTGAAACTGGATGGAAACACTGCAGCAAAGATTCAGCTGCAGGTTCTGACGCATCGCAGACAAACACTCGGTCACACAGAGTCGTGTGCACAGCAGCGAGCCACACATTTTATTTGCAGTGTTACGCACCCTTGACAACAAAACCACGTTTTTAGCTCGACACAACACTACAGCACAATCATTCCTTTCACACGGAGGCGTTTATAATTATATTTACACATGTTTAAAGGAGAACACAGTGAGACCAGAATCCGGACCAAACCGAGGGAAACAGCCTCCAGCTTTTAGTTCTAAAAAGCTGCAGCTCGTCTGTGCTGGTGAAGTTTTCTGTTACTAGTTGTCCTCACGGTGGTACTTCAACAAATCACAGATCAAAAGCAGGATCCACAGTCTCTCTTGGAGGCAAATTTGGAAGTGAACCAAAGAAGGAAGATTGGGAACCACTGGTCTACCGAATCATGGTAGTCACATTTATGCACATCCAGACATTCTGTTAGATACAATTCACAGTAGCGATTTGAAAACAAAAGAATTGTAGTTGTTTGTCCTAAAACAGCTCAAGGATCAGCTGTATCATCCAAACAATCCCAACAAACGAGGAAACAGAACGATAAAGAGAAGTCTGCGCCATCTTTTCCATCCCTCCTCTTTCTTTAGCCCCTCCTCCTACGGAAGCGTCTCACTGAAGCAACATCAGCAGCAGTGTAAACTAAGGAAAACCAACATGGCAGGACAAACTTCCCTGCCATCCATCCACTGTCCGTACATGCATCCATCTCTCCCATCCCGTGTCTCCCCCGTCCGTCCATCAGGTGGGGGGGTGCAGCACACTGTGCGGGACGGTGCTGTTTGCGCCACAGTCGATGTACTCGTACGTCTCCAGTGAGAGCTGCTCGTAGCGGCCCAGGTAGTAGACCTTCATAGCGATCCTGCAGCGAGACACAGACTGAATTGGAACAAGCCAATGCAAACGTCTGTAGAAAACATCAGCCCGAC
>JAUESF010073357.1:0-13445 GCA_032274765.1 Malacoctenus tetranemus | reverse complement strand
CACACACACACACACACACACACACACACACACACACACACACACACACACACACACACACACACACACACAAATTTCATGAAGTACAGAAGGTATCTAACAGCTACTGAATGCTAATCTGAAACAATCAAGCAAGAAATTATGCTCTGAATTGAGACTGTTTTACCAGGTCCATTAGCTGAGCTGTCAATTTGCACTGTTAAATCAGTGCCATAGAAGCATTGCTCATAAAATGTCAGCTTGATCGCACAACTACAAAAGTGGTTTGCGCTTACCGATTACTCGAATAAGCAGAAGACGAAGAAACCATGGAGCAGATTTGGGTCAAAATTATTTCAAGTATCGGGGATCTTCCGACGGCAGCCTAAAGTTTCTGCTCCCGACTAAACTACTATTAACCCCCTTAAATACAGGAGTCTTGTAACCAAAGTGTTTTGGTCATAGTATGGAATTAAGAAGAAAAAAAAAAGGACACCGACACAGAAGACACATGCTGCAGCAACAAGGCTATGCTAGCCAAAATGATGACGCTAGCCTCCATCCGCGACACAATAAACGAAACCATGGTCAAAGCCATGTCCAGACTACGAGGCAAGACAATATCTCCAAACAGTTAACAGACATAAACCAGAAGCTGGGAGGAAACGTCAAAAGAGACTAGGTGATGCCGAGCAGCACGTTGGTGAGGTGGAAACGTTTGGTGTGAAGGTGCAGGAGGTGCACCTCCACACCAAATTACCCAGAAGGTGATCTGGGTAACAGAGTAATGATGATATAAACAAAAATATTGCCCAGACTACTCTACCTGTTTCAATCTTTGCCCATTCATTTCCCAGACAACCAATTTAGAGAATCGCACAAGGTGATTTCTTGGTTCATCTGGAATGGACAAACCCCTAGAGTGAGATACAAGACTCTGTAGCTCTGTAGAAAAACATTCTAAATGATTTCACTGGGAGTCAATTATGGACGGTACCCACTCAGGACACTTGGATTACATTGGACGAGCAGCATGGAGGAATTTTGACACGTTTCTGTGGACTTTTATGGATGTCTTTGTACCGGGCCCTATCGACCTGCATTAATTCAGGGAATGGAGCGCATAACTTTCAGTCTGAGGCTCCAAAAGGATAAAATATGACACACTCTGGGGAAAATGGGACGCATACCTCGCAGCAATAGGTGACAACCGATTGACCTGACCCTGAACATCTCACAATAGCTCACGAGTGTCAGTATTCACAAAGGATCCATAAATCTTTGTTTTTCTCTTGACATTTAAACAGTGTCTCAAGTCATGAACTGTTTAAAAGGTTCATGGTAATTTGCACGAACACGCAAAGTCAGGATTACATCATGAGCTAATGGTCCTGCTGCCAAAATAAACAGAGGCAACCGGAATATTATGAGAATAAAATATTAAATTTAACGGGGAAAAATGCATGAATTTATTTTATTTCACAAATTTGCGGAATAAAAATAACAAATTTCCCTCTGGGATTAATTTAAGTATTTCTAATTCTGTCAGTCAGGAAACAGTGTTCTACAGTGTAGAAATAGGATCACAGAAGAGACTGTGCACCTCCAGAGGGGGGGAGAGGGGTGGGGGATGGAACAAAACTGCAGTCGCGTGAGCAGGCGGAATTTTCTGCAATGCCAGAGTCGGACAGCTTCCAAAGTCATTGATCTCACCTTCTCCACACCTTGTGGCGTCACCCGCACGCTCACTCCATCGCGGATGTAGAAGCCCAGAGGCTTGTGGGTGCCGTGCTTGTGCAGTCGGACCCGCCGGTGCGTCTCAGGGAGGATGTCCACGTCGATGATGGAGGAGATCTGTCTGAAGTCCTGCGGCTGGCCAATCAGGAGGCCTGATTTGTTCTTGGAGTGGGTGGCCCCTAAAGTGGCTGTGCGCAATCCAGTCAGGCCCAGCCCCTTTTTACGTCGCTGGAGGGAATTTGTGCCAAAAACTGCAGGCTCATCTTCTATTAAAAAAAAACAGACACAAGAATGGAGAGAGATTATTCTATTTGTAAGCAGTCGCAGCTCTAAAGCAGTGGATGCCAGGAGTTTTCTGTGACACTCTCCTTTGAAAGAAGAAATGCTTCAGTCTCCCTGTTTGGAAAGTCTCATTTTTCCCCCCAGAAAGCCAGTTCATGAGTGTTCTAGTTATTGGTCTCCCAGTAATCTGCTGTACAAACAAAAGTCGCTTTAGACTTCAATTCCATCAAGTAAACAAGGACTGCTAATCGATTCAACGATTTAAATTCATTCATCATAGAACTTGCTGTGCAGTACTGCGCTGATGCACAGCGACCATGAGCAGCTTGAAGAAGAAGAAGGGAATGACCTATCACTCCTGCTGCTGGGTTCTGCATATGCCACCTGTCTGAGACAACTCTTGCCCATCCTTGCCAGCCGTCCACTCTGACAGCAGCCGATAGCTGCTCCGCCTGCCTCACCGCCACATCCACTGCAACGCCAGACACATCTTCACTAGTTCAGGAAATGCTCATTTGAATCAGAAAGCACGTCAAATCGCCTGCCCCATCCTCACACAGCAATGCCTTGTCAAAGCAGCTCTGTGCTTCAACAATAGCGCAAAGAGAGCAAATACCCGTCCTGCTCTATCTCCCATGAAGCATTCCTTCGTCTGCTGGACACGACAATTTCCTTATTGCAGGTGTGTGAATGTGAGCAGTTTTGGAGGAAGGGTTGTAGCACAGCAGTGTGTGTGTTTCCTCACCACACGGACAGAACCTCAGTGGGAAGGGTCAGACTGAAGCCCAAAGGCACAGACACTGCTAAGTCCAACTGAGAGGGAGGCTCTCACGCACGCACGCACGCACTCACACACACAGTCTTCTCATTTCCTGAAATGTGAAAAATGTAAGACAATGGGAAGCACTGTGAAGCATCTGTGCCCCTGAGGATGGACGCAGAGTGGTTGATGAAAAGCCTTTTTTTTAAACTGAAATCTTACTTTTGTATATATTTTAATAAGGAACCGTCTTCTAATTTAGCCTTGACATGAAGTGTGGGATGCTGTATTCTTCAACAGTGACAGACAACATATCTCTGATATCCAACATATCTAACCAGGGGTCTGAGAAGCAGTGAGATGTCAAAAACACGTCGTATGACTACACCTCCAGGACAGAGTCTGGACATCAGGGACCTCCTGTTTGGACAGATGAGTGGGGGGATTCCTAGTTTTTTCGCTGTGAAAAGTGATTATTAGATACAGTGTTTATGCAGCTTTCCTTTGTGTCTGTATTCAGATAAACCCCTCATGCACTGTGTCTGTGAGCTTTAAGCCTCTGTGTGTGTGTGTGTGTGCACGCACGCGCACATGCGTGTGTACGTGCACGTGTGTGTGCGTGCCACTGACCTCACTGTGCAGCAGTCACCATCTGGAGCCCTACGATCAGCCATATGGCTGAATGCAGGGCAGCTCTATAATGCACTTATGGTGCTACGGAAGGCCAAAAAGCATGCTTTGTGCTCTTGTTATTGACAATAGGAGTTTTTTTCCTCCTCCTTATCCTGATGGAGACCATGCTGCCTCCCACCTTTGTGCAAGTCTTCCTGTTCCCAAGATGTACAGAAACAGAATACAGAAACTTTTTTCTGTACTGATTTCTAAATGTGAAAAACCAATGGTGTACAGTGCAAATGGGTTTGTTTGCATTACTTTCTTAAAGGTTCCATGACATGTAAAAATTAACCCGTTTAAATATGCCAGTGTGCCAGTCCCCTTTACATCTGGGCCTCTCTCTTGGTGCGCTGGTTGACCGTGCAAGGGTCACCGTCTGGTGTTTCAATGCTGAGTGCAAACAACCAGCGAGCAGAGCAAACAGCCTCGCCAAGTGCTGGAAGTAGCATAGTAGAGGAGATGACGCTGGCATTAAAACCAAACTTTGGCAAAGTGAAGAGAGATAAGCCCACTGCACGTGTTGATGCCTTCGCAGCATTGAAAGATATTACAGCGTCAGGTTCATCAGAAGAGGGCGGGGGGTGTGAGCAATGGCAGGATACCTCTGACAGGTAGGAAAACAGTGCCTCCCCTTTATGAATCCTGTCTGAGCCTCAGAGATTTTCATGGGCCTCCAGATGACAGGCGAGGATTTTAACATCAACAGCCTGGGAAAAAGGATGCAAACTGCTGAGTCCTGGTCTTTCTTGTGACTGAGAGCAAGGTACAATGGTGGCATCGTTGGTTAAACACTTGTCATGAAAGGAGGAGCAGGAATGTCGAAAAACTGTTTGAGGAACTCGACCAGACGACCACCTGGGCCCAATGATGCACCACACAATTCAAGGGCATCCAATGTCCGACTTTCATTAGCCGACATTGTTCCTGACAATAATTTACCGACTGTGAGAGAAATTCATCACAAATGAATTTCTGGCCTACACGCGTCACAAAACAACACAGAGTACTTGAACTTTAAACACAGTTTCTCCTGTGTGTCTCAAAGGCAGAATAACAAACAGGGAGGATGCCGACCTTAAAGATCCCACTAGCACGGCCACGGACACCTTGATATACTGCACACCAAATATGGATATACAGATAACACATCTGTTAGGGGAGGCGGGATCCTTCTGGCCCGACCAGCATAGTATATGACCTCTGGACAATGAAAAAACGGGACTCTTACATGCTGACCTCTCGGGGGGAACACGTGTTCTCCTGCGCAGATTTCTGGAATAACAGATGCTCATTTCAGAGTTGAAGAGTTGGGGGTGGGGGGGGGGGCAATAGTGGTGGTTTCTAAATTGCTTCTAAATTGTCATCGGCCTACAACTCAACAAAAGCCAAACTTTGATTTTAATAGGAACAATCTCGCTCACAAAACTCCTGGATTAAAAAGAAGCATTCTATTTGTATTTTTACTCTATTTGTGCAGAGTTTTTTTTTCACAACTGTTTGTGTTATTCATGGTCTCACTGACACGGCCGCACATTGAGCACAAATAAAAACAGATATGCAATCATCTGTCACGCTATTGGCTTCTCTTCTTGATGTTATGAGTGCAAGCACAACCAATTACGAACTGAAATCAATCACTCAGCACAACAGGTAGCAAAAACCTGAAGAACTGGTGCTCGACATCTTCCAACACCCCCAAACAGCAACTCCAGGTCATAGATATGACGGGGAGCTCTGGGAGTACTAAAGCAGGGAGAACATGCAAGCTCTTCACATGAAGGCCCCACCTGCATTCAAACCTCGGCCGACCACAGCGCCATCGGGCTCATTCGTTTTCACAACAGCAAGTGATAACAACAATAAACAGGCCAACCAAAATAACTACAGGAGGATCAGGATCACAAGAGCCAGTGGAAACACTGAATAAAGACCTGATATCATCTGACTGAGAGACAGTCAATGATGAGAAAGATACTCACACAGCAGATGAGCATTTCCTCAAAGTATTCACTCCTTAAAAGAATAGCATACCCAAACAATGATGTGCCTTCATTTTCTACTCACCCCCATAATGAACAACACTCCGAAACACTTTTTTGATATCTCAAATGCAGCTGGAGATCTTTCAGGTTTCTTGTTATCTGCCCACATTCAAATAATGGAGGTCCCCGACGCCCAAGCAGTCCATAAAAATGTCCATAAAAGTCCACAAAAACGTGTTAATATTCCTCCATACTGCTCGTCCAATGTAATCCAAGTGTCCTGAGTGGGTACCGCCCATAATTGACTGGCAACAAAATAATTTAGAATTTTTTTAGACCCTAAACAGCTGTGAAAAACAACTCCTGCAAGCTCTCAACACTAACGGACACAGCGGCAGACCTCGCCAGCTGAGAGGGAGCGTTCAAGAGTCTGCTGCTGCGAAAATGAACACACTTGAACCATCTTCTTAATTTCACGGCGAAAATGACTAATCAGCAGCTTTTTCCAACTCTGAGAGACGCTAACCTCGTGTTAGCCTGGCTCACAGCAGAATGTAAACACAAACAGCGGGAGTTCTTCTCTGCTTGTGTTAGCTGAACAGCGGACTCTTGAACGCACCCTCTCAGTTGGTGTCTGCTGCGGTGTCCGGAAGTTTTGTGAACTTGCAGGCTTGCAGTTGTTGACAGCTGATTCGGCTCTAAAAACATTCTAAATGATTTCATTGCGAGTCAATTATGGACGGTACCCACTCAAAACACTTGGAGTACATTGGACGAGCAGCATGGAAGAATATTGACACGTTTTTGTGGACTTTATAGACGTTTTTGAGAGCCTAGACAGTTGGAAATAACTGCGAGCCTGCGAGTTCACGACAGTACCGGAAACTGCGGACGGACACACCAGCTGAGAGGGTGCATTCAAGAGTCCGCTGTTCCGATAACGCAAGCATAGAAGAACTCCCGCTGTTTGTGTTTACATTCTGCTGTGAGCCAGACCAGCACGAGGTTGGTGTCTCTCAGAGTTGGAAAAAGCTGCTGATTAGTCATTTTCCCGGTGAAATTAAGAAGATGGTTCAAGTGCGTTCATTATCGGAACAGCGGACTCTTGAACACACCCTCTCAGCTGGTGCGTTCTGCCGCGGTTTCGAACTCGTAGCGTTATTAGTTGTGCTGTATCGTCCTCTCTGACCTTATTCTAAGTTTCTCTCGGACTTCTCAGACTTTCTCTCTTAGTACGTAAAACAGATCAGGTCTTTATAGTGGGAGATCGATCACCTAGTTGAAACTAGGGCAAGCTTTTTTGCACTTGACACTTGACACAGTTTCTCTGCTGAAGAAAAAAAGCATTTACCCAGAGGAGGTTAGCTCCATGGTATAATGAACAACTACGATCTCCAAAAAAAAAAAGTCAGCAAGAAAATTAGAACAAAAAGTGGCTTCAAACCCGTTCAGAATTATGTTGCGCAGCTTGGAAAAGTAGCTTACTAGTTGATGATAAAAAAAAACAGTCCTTCGCAAAACAAGAACCACCTATTAGTCATCCTTGATAGAGGAAAACAAGAACAATCCCAGGTTTCTTTTCAGCACAGTAACCAGGCTGACAAGGAGTCACAACTCTGTGGAGCCTTGTGTTCCTCTCGCTATTAGCAGTAATGACTTGAGCAACTTCTTTCATGATAAAATCCAAAAAATTAGAGATAGAATCAAATTGTCGTTCACCACAGGTGCCACAGAGCTCTTGCGGTTGTCTGTCGCAGGGGCTTTCATGATGGAGATTTCTGGAGTTTCTGGTTTACCATTAAAAAGCTTTTAAATGTTTATGAGTTAGTATCACTCGTTGCTGGTTCAAAACTGCTGCTGTGAGCTCATTGGTTCATCTGATACGAGTGCTTCCCCTCTCTGAGTAGTTCCTGACTCATGAGTCCTGGCCTGATCATTCACCCGGTACACCCGGTTCCTGATTCGTGACGTCACGTCCTCATGAGTCCACTCGAGTCCTTCGAGTCCACCCCCCCCCTATTTCTGGTGTAGTGGTCTCAACCCCCGTATATTATCTGAGCTGAAAGTCAGCTGCTCAGCTCTGGCAGGGATGAC
Source organism: Malacoctenus tetranemus (assembly GCA_032274765.1). Classification (NCBI taxonomy): domain Eukaryota; kingdom Metazoa; phylum Chordata; class Actinopteri; order Blenniiformes; family Labrisomidae; genus Malacoctenus; species Malacoctenus tetranemus. The sequence goes on along the minus strand of JAUESF010073357.1, from coordinate 5,936 downwards.
AGAAAGTGGAGTTATTCACTGTACATATTAGGTTTTGTCAGCAAAGGTAGTTGGTGGTCATTATACCAAATATTTAGCCAGTGCCATTGTCGTTCACTATTCAGAGTCAACCCCCCCACTTGCTCCAGCACCGCAGCAATGGACTCACCTGCTCACTCATCTACCCCTCCCACACCTATCTACCTTCAGTCCGACTCTGAGAGACGGACAGATTAATGCATGCACATACTGTTTGTCAGCAATGGCAATGATTAAGAAAGAAAAATGTGTTTAGGTAGTGGCACTGTCTATTGTAAGTATCAACCTCAATTCTAATGTATTACTCACTACTTTTTGGGGTTGTTTCACACTTAATTCATCAAAATGTTACATGCACGCATTGTGTAATTTGAATTTTTTTAATGTTTGAATTTGATAGGAATGTGGTCCACTCCTCTGCCCAGTCTCTGCTAATTAGCCTGTAACACTCGTTCATGTCGCTACTGCATGTTACTCAGCCCATGCGTCTCCTCCGTCGTCCGTCCTCTGGCCTTTATGTATCTCCCTTTCTGTAGGTTCTCTGCCGCAATCAGGAATCTGATGTGCAGTACTTCCTGCCTAACTATTTTTCCATTTCCATTTTACTGTAGCCTCCTCGTAGCGTCAAGCTTTCCCTCTTACCTTTTTTGGTGATGATAATTCTGAGCAGCGGATTGGCTGACGACACAGCTTTGTAGTAGTTGTCATCGTTGTTGATCGGAAGGAGGTCTCCGTGTACGTCTGCATAGCCAAGCAGCACATCGACGCCGGCGATGTGATGGATGGTTTGGAGGAGGCGATAGAAATCCTGGAAGCCTCCCGAGCTGTTTCTCCTCAGAGCAAAGCGACGGTACTCTGCTTCGAACTGCACAAGACAGAAAACATCGACGTCAAACTGAGATAAAATGTCGTCATCATGAGAAACATGCAATTTGTCCGAAATCTCATGTTGCCGCAGGTTATGACTGTGTTCCTTTTTGTCTTGCTTTGCCCTTTACAGCAGCGTCACTAACAAAAATAATCAGGCTATGAAAAGCTGCCCCTGTCATAAGCAAATCAGATGGATCATCACAGCAGCCAGGTGCAGGCAGCTCAGTCTCCCCCTGTGGTCCGCTGGGAAAACTGCCTGAATATTTACAAGTATGACTGTGCTCTCTGTCTACCTGCCGAGGCAAACACTGGGGTACGTCAACACCTTTGCTTATGTTTGTCTCCTGTTTGATGTTAAAAAAACAAATGACAAATGACATTATGTCCAAAGCCGTAACATATCCCCCACCCCCACCAGGTCAGGTGACATCGGCCACAGGCTCTACATCTGTGTGTGACGATCCCTCGGTCTCTGTCTGAACTCCTGAAGGGCCTTTCTTTGTGAGCAGGACAGGTGGCACAGGTGCGGTTTGCAGACACGGCGCGCACACGTCCAAACAGCACACACCGGTTTGTTTTTGGGGGCTTTTACCTGCAGAGCCAACCGATACCTACGGGCTGCAGTTCACCAGGCTAACCCAGTGGTCTGTGCTCACTGAAAAACACTGTCTGGGAGCCAGACAAGATGCTGATCCCACCTGTGCTGAATGAATCAGCGAGGTTACGGAATGATAAAAGGGTCCGTGTAAGTTGTTTCAGATGCGATAACCATCCTCAGCAGGCGGAACGATCACCACTGTGGGCCAGGTTGGATAGTCCTGATGTTCCTCATCAAACGTGATTCCAGGCTGCACAGGACACAAACATGTGTCCCACCATCTGTAGGCCATGTAACTGCAACCATGTGTGAGGTAAAGCATATTTTGTCAGTAGCAATTAGTGTCGATCGACTTTAGACAATAAACGTGTTATCATTTTCAGAGGCCTGAATTTAACAGTATTAGTTTTATTATTAGTAATAATATTTTCCAGCTGAAACTACTGATTATTTCAGTCATCTATCAATCCAATGATGACTTATGTGATTATTTTGTGAAAGCAGTAAAAAAAGGTGAACCCCCCTCTTTTCTTTGTCAGTTTTAATGAACAGTCTAATATATTTCAGAAAAAAAGACAGTCACAACAGTGTTGGGACCTCACCATGCCTCAAAAGAGGGACAGTCATGTCAAACCTGTCAACCGTCTCAACCCAGCAACCCAGTTCAAAATGGCGGTCCTCTGACAACATCTGGCCCATCGTTGAACCCCCGAAACAGGTTGCATTCAATTCCCCAGCCCTCATTGGCCGGACCCCGTCAGAGGTTGGGCTCCGATTCACGTCCCTCATTGGCCGAGCCATGAGTTCCGCTGATGTCACAGCCAAATATAGGGGAACCCTTAGTGCTGCCCCAGCCCTTTTTCGTTCTGGTCACTACATGAGTATGGAGCCTGACGGCTGCCAAGAGGGGGGGACCCCAGTCCACGCTTTGCACCACGATTGGGCCGCAGTTCCACCCTGGACAAAAGGGAACTGTGAACTGTTTTTGCCAGACTGTCCTTTGGATTTTGTAGGCAGCCAGATGGCTACCCTCCTCATCTGGCATACGTGGAGAAAAGACTTTCTCCCAGAGAAGCTGCAGAGACGCCGCTTCTCCTACGGGTGACTCAGTCGCTGCGCCTCGAAACCAGCTAAATTCACCCTCCTGCAGAACGCTGCAGAATCGCCCTGCAAGTTTCCCATCAAAGGATCGGAAACTCCAGGAAGCACGCAAGTCGCAACAAGGGACGTCAAGTAAGAGAGCTTTGTGTCTGGGCAGATACTGTTAGCTTCCTCTTAGCTTAGCGTGATCTGTGTTTGTCTTAAAACTATTCCCGTGTTCGGTTTTGTTTCTTCTTTTGCTTATTTGTTTCCAGGACCACCGGGTCCCTCTGGAACTGAAGCTGTTGCCGCTAGAAGCCGCATTGTTTGATCCGTCGGGTGAGCATCGGGCTACTAGCCGTTTGGGTCCCGTTTAGGCCACAAGACACTAATCGTGCTGTTTAAGTGTTTTCCCTCAAGCCACTGTGGAGCACACATACTTTCCTTTCTCTCTCTCTCGCTCTCTCTCTCTCTCACACACTCACACACACACAGACAGACAGGTACCACTCAACCACGCTTACCTGGTGTTGTAATCAATGATTGCTTGACTGTGATTTTAGGTGTTCACCTTAATAGATAACATTAGACTAGTATTGATAATGTATGGATGTGGACGACATACATTTTGTAACAAACAGTTGTGTGTGGAATAAGAAGCCTCTAGGTGATTATTGTGTACATTATTGTGGTATCTGCTGGTTGTACGGTCAGTGCTGGATTTCACCCTTCAATGCAGTGATTTATTTGATAAATCCTTTATGTTTAGACTGATTGGTTTGGTCATTGATCCCTGTTTACAGGGTGGTGCCCCGAAATTATTTAAATTATAATTGGTAAATATAGTTTGTATATTGTTGCTTAGCAATTAATTAAATTGACTGTCAATCACCAAACACCCTACTTGAAACAGTTCAACAATAGTTAATCCTTAAATGTCCCTGAATACTTAAAAAAATACAAAACTCCAAATAAATAAAAACAAAAATCAATAGCTTAAATTTAAACATTTTTCCAAAAAGGCTTTCCTGTTGTGATGCACTTTTCAATGTTTTTTCCTTGACTGTTAACTAACACTCAACTGGTAAGATTTAAATACTCTTTTGAGAATCTGTGACCCAAAAGTAAATGTAACAAAAAAGTTTCCCTTTTGGCTTGATTTTTGAATGTACAAATACCAGCATCTAAACAATAACCACAGAATCATCAGATTATTCCCATCATCAAACATTGCAACTGAGGTGGGGGGTGGGGGGGCTCTGCAGTGCCACCTCCTTTGGCCCGTGCCCTGAGCAGCCACCTGTACAGCCTATGCCGAGAACCGCCCCTGCTGACTGGCACAAAGTCCTCCCATGTAACTAAGATAAATAATCTCATACATGAACCAAAACATTCTAGAACTTCACACAGAAAACCTATAAACACATGAATCCCCTCAGTGCTGCAGGAATAAACTTGGCTCCTTTTCCAAGATCGCCTCTGATCCTGGATGTCTGCTTCACCACTGGTATTGCTTTGTACTGGTCCAGCTTGTCCAGTTCACTCTTGTACTACACATTGCACAAATGACAAATCTTCTCCTTTTGGGGCCGAATTGTCCCCCACCGAAGTCCTTGCTGCTTGCTTCACTATTGTTACCAGGTGGGGCACTTGTTGCAGGCATCCACACTCCCTTATGACTGATGAAGTCAATAAGAAATAAGAAATAATCAAAAGTACTAATCATTTTTAAAAGGGACTTGATTCCCCAAACAATACCCAACAGGAAATACGAGTAAACTGTGAAAACAATCAGACTGTCTTCACGATGTTGTTCCCTTTCCCTGTTCTTTTGTTGGTTGTGAGGACATATTGTCTCTGCTGCTCGACACTTAAACAATAAATGTCCTGATCAGGAAAAAAGGGTTTATGTCACCGTATCATCGGCCATTGGTGGAAGATCTTTGTCTGTATTCTCTCCTTCCATTCGTCATTAAAACTACAATTATTTTGGTCCGTCCGTTGTTCATTTTTCATTCCTGTTTGGACAACAACAATCATACTACCACCCCCCTCCATGATGTCCTGGGTCCAACCACAGAAGCACCTTCAGATCCAGATTTGGATGACCCGAGTGTGCAACAGAGCTCAACAGGAGATCTTTGATCCCCTGCTGCTATAACGCTCGCGAACTCCTCCATGGAAATAGTGCTCGTTGTGATTTCTTATTGATGTCGGTTTCTCTTTGGTTTTGCGAATCTCACCAAGCCACGAATATTTACGAATATTACGTTTTTCAACTTGATTCTAATTAATCAATATCATAACTTCTATGCTTTTCTATTCTGTGTCCTGTCCATGTGTCAATGCGACAACAACTTCCTTCTGGGATTATTTAGATATTCTATTCTATTCTATTCTATTCTATTCTATTCTATTCTATTCCATTCTATTCTATTCTATTCTATTCTATTCTATTCTATTCCCCTCTGGGTCTGGTTTGGACCAATCAGGACTGTCCAATATTTTTCCTGTCAAGAGCCAAATACAGGAAAAAGACATATGAAAGGTGGGGCTGCTCACCAGCTCTGATGTTTAAGACAAAAATGACATTTTCTGCATTTGCTTTCTTGCTTGATTTCTTGTGCTCTATGATGCTTTTAGGTTGTGAACAGAAACATTTCTTTGACTTGCTGTACTGAAGGACAGTTTTCAGGGGTGATATTTCCACACTGTTTTGAAACTCAGGGACACAATGCAAACAAAACATGCAGGCAAAAATGTTTATGGCCATTTTATTTTATACACACCCTGTTTTTGAGCTGGAGTGATTGGTCTTTTTTGGACCCCATCATATTTAAATCAAATGAACGAGTAGTGATATGAAAGTGTGGGCCAACTGTGGCACCGTTGGTGAAGCAGGCTGTCTATCAGACCCCATGTCAGCGGTTCGATTCGTCATCTGCCTCCATCCTTGGGCAAGATCCTGAAACCCACGTTTTTTCAGAATGCAAGGAAATAAGAAAACAGCACGGCAGCTCCAGCCACCTATGTGTGAGTGTATGGTGCTACTAATCCTGTGCTTCCTTCAGAGTTCAGCTGAAAAAGCTTGTATAGCAACACTGACCAAATACGGAGGAGTTTGGGTTGATGAAGGTAGGGGGGGGCAGCAAAAGGTGTGGGCAGAAACCCAACAGCAGTGGAATGTGATGAGACGCTTGGAAGCTGGTAGAACAGGTTAGCCTTCTTTTAAAGGTGGTGGTTTGATCCCCGATCTCGCCCCGCCCATGTGCCAAAGTGGACTTGAGCAAGATACTGAATGTGTGTGTGTGTGTGTGTGTGTGTGTGTGTGTGTGTGTGTGTGTGTGTGTGTGTGTGTGTGTGTGTGTGT
>JAUESF010073259.1:0-12215 GCA_032274765.1 Malacoctenus tetranemus | reverse complement strand
ACCCCCCCCCCCCCCCCCGCTGCCCCGCCCCCCCCCCTGCTTTTTCAGCCAAAACGCAGACGATGGACTCATCGCCGACGCTGCTGGCCCACAGGAAGGAGGAGCTGCGGGCCAGGCAGAACACATACAGGTCCCTCAAGGACTCGCACGCTCCCACGCGTCTCCGCTGAAGGTTCATGGGTAATATGTGTGTGTGTGTGTGTGTGTGTGTGTGTGTGTGTGTTTGTCTTGGTCGGTCAGGTGGGCGACGTGGAAGCCGGGGATCCCGCGGTGCGTCGACGCCGCAACGGAAGCCGATCTGCCCCAAGACGCGCGCTTCGAGAACGAGAAGCGGAGCGACTTCGAGCATTCTTTGCAGTACGCGTAGGTCAAAGGTCACACACACACACACACACACACACACACATATACAGGACCACCGGCGAGGTTCCCGGTGACCGAAAAGTCACCCGCTCGTTCCTCCTCCAGCTTGCTGGAGCTCTCGCTGAAAAAGATGGCCATCAGCTTCGGCAAGTCCTGGGACGACCTGGACGACTTCCGACGGATCTTCTGGAGGCTGCGGAGCCCCCTGGCCGGTGGGTTCCACGCCCCCCCCCCCCCCACGTGGGGGATCGCTTTTGATTGACGGTTCCGGGTTCCGGATCCCTGCTCCTGACGCCAAACCCCCATTGCTTCCTGTTTCCTCCTCCCCCAAGAGTATTGCATGAACCACTGGAAGGAGGACTGGTTCTTCGGCTACCAGTGCCTGAACGGCTCCAACCCCCGGCTGATCCGGAGGTGTGCCGAGCTGCCGGGCAACTTCCCCGTCACCGCGGACATGGTGCGGAGCTCCATGGCGACCGGGACCACCTTGCACAAGGAGCTGAAGGTGTGCTGGTGGTGGTGGTGGATGGGAAAGAGCCAAATTGCGTCGCGTTTGGGTTCGGAGACATTGTTGATCGTCCATCATTGTCTTCGGCGTCCAGGCGGGGAACATCTATCTGCTGAACTACGCCATTTTGGAAGGGATCCCCACCAACACCATCAAAGGCAAGCCGCAGCACGTGGCGGCGCCGCTCTGTCTCCTGTACCAGCACCCGGACGAGGGACTGGTCCCCATCGCGATCCAGGTACCGGACTCTTCCTCGCCAAGTCGTACGTACCAGCCAGGAGCCAGGAGCCAGGAGCCCCGCCTCTCATCGCTGGTCCCGCCCCCCTCCTTTCCAAATCTCTGCTTCAGCTCAGTCAGGCTCCCGGCCTGGACTCGCCCATCTTCCTGCCCGGGGACCCCCCCCTGGCCTGGCTCCTGGCCAAGATGTGGGCACGTCACTCGGAGTTCCAGATGTTCCAGGTGCTGTCCCACCTGCTGCGGACCCACCTGGTGGTGGAGGTGTTCTGCGTGGCCACGCTGCGGCAGCTGCCCACCGTGCACCCCGTTCACAAGGTGGGACGCCGTTTCACAGGCTTGTTCCATTAGCAGGTTTTTGCTTTGAGTCATTTCAAGGGGGGAAAAATTGTTGGCACGTTTTGCACGTGTTCTTTTTTTTTTTCCCCCAGCTCCTGCTCCCTCACCTGCGCTACACGCTGGAGATCAACTGCAGGGGGCGCTCCCAGCTCCTCTCCGATCACGGCATCTTCAAACGGGTGGGCCGCCGCGTGGCGATGACCATGCGCTTCACCCTTTTACTGCCCTTCATTAAATTCATTAAACTTCATTAAACTTCATTAAATTTGAACCTTTGAAGAAAGAAAGAAAGAAAGAAAGAAAGAAAGAAAGAAAGAAAGAAATGTCTAAAAATATGATTTTATTAGTTTTTATCTGGTTGGGGCAAAAAGACAAAAAGTATATGTTTTCAATTAAATTTTTCCTGTGTTATTATTATTATTATTATTATTATTATTATTATTATTATCATTACATTAATCATGTAATTATATGCGTGTGTGTGTCGTGTCGTGTCGTGTCGTGTCATGTCATGTCGTGTCGTGTCGTGTCGTGTCGTGTCGTGTCGTGTCGTGTCGTGTCGTGTCGTGTCGTGTCGTGTCGTGCAGATTGTGTCCATAGGCGGCGAGGGCGTGGTGGTCCTGGCTCAGCGGGAGTACAAGACGCTGACCTACCGCTCCCTCCAGCCCCCCTGCGACTTCAGTGACAGGGGGGTGTCGCGCCTCCCCAAGTACTTCTTCAGGGAGCACAGCCTGATGCTCTGGGAGGCCATACACAGGTGGGCCCGGATAGAGAGGGGGGGGGGGTTATGGTGAATGCTGACAACCAGTCAGGGCCAAGAGTGAACCTGCCCCCCCCCCCGACACACACACACACACTTTGTTTCAGCTACGTCTCCGCCATGGTGGGCCTCTACTACCTCTCGGACCACGACGTGCAGAGGGACCCCGAGCTCCAGGCTTGGATCGCGGACATCACGCAGGAGGGCTTCGCCGACCTGCCCCTCTTTGGTAAACATCCGACGCGTGTCCTGCGCAAAACGACAGCGCAACAATACCGAGCCCTTGTAAAAGTGCCGGGTCGGGGGGGGGTCGGGTGGGGGTGATCCTTCAGGTCTGAGCAGCGAGCTGAGCAGCAGGGAGGAGCTCTCCACCCTCCTGGCGGTGGTGGTGTTCACCGGCTCGGCGCAGCACGCCGCCTTCAACAACGGCCAGTTCGACTGGTGCGCCTGGGTGCCCAACACCCCCTGCACCATGCGGCAGCCCCCGCCGTCGGACAAAGACGCCGTCGCCATGGAGACGATCATGGCCACCCTCCCGGACGTCAGCCAGTCGTGCGTGCAGATGGCGATCACGTGGCACCTGGGCCGAGCGCAGCCGGACGCGGTGAGTTGGCCATGTGTGAAGTTTCCGACCCCGAATTGTGTACTGCCGGGTTGTTTACATATCGAGGACAAATGTGGTACACGAAACTCCACTTCCTGCAATGTTGTTTTGCCACCGGCCTTTATTCCTATCCATCTCTTTGCCAAGATCCCTTTGGGCCAATACACGGAGGAGCTCTTCACCGAGGGGCGGGCTCAGGAGCTGATCGACAGGTTCCGGGCGGAGCTGAAGGCGATCGAGGAGCACATCCGGGAGCAGAACGACGGGCTGGAGCTGCAGTACCTCGTCCTCCTGCCGAGTCGCGTGGAAAACAGCATCACCATTTAGCAGCGTGGTCCAACAGGGGGCGCTACTGCACCAGATACGTCTGTGGTGAAGCAACCAAAACAAAAGAAAAGAAAGAGTCTGCAAAACTTGAGAATTACTTTGATGATAAAAAAAAAATCAATGAAGCATTATTATTATGATTTTCAAAATAAAAGCTTACCAACTGCTGATTCAGAGACATTTCAACTAGCATCTATTTATAGTTTAATATCAACAGTGGAATGAATGAACTAGGACTACTAGTTGGAGCTCGAGTACCACAAGTTGTACTCATACGTACAACGTGTACTCTTTAAGAATGCAAATGTTACAGTATATACTTGATTAGTTCTCGTCATCCTCGAGAAGACAACAAAAACGTATGTGTCGAAGTCCAATTCCAGCCAAGCTAGGTGGCTACATGTAGCATTAGCGCCACTATCCGACACCAGCTGGCCGGCGGAGCTTCACCTTCTGCCGGTGGAGTCTCATCTGGCAGCAGGAATACGCCCCGACCAGGAGGTAGACGACGGCCGCCAGGAGGCAGTTGTTGCCGACAGTGTCGTACACCTCGTAGATCCTGTGGGGGGGGTTCGGGCTGGCGGGGGGGTGGGGGGTGGGGGGGACAAGACAAGACCCTCGTCACAAAAAGGCACGAACTCGAAGGAGGGGAAAACGTGGTGTGGAGCGTGACCCCTGCCGCTTTCTAGTTTTAGGTTTAGGAGGTTGAGCCAGCTTGTAGCAGCTGGACTTTGGTCCCCGAAAGTGCTTTAAACCGAGTCAAACACAGACACACACACACACCTGGCACTAAAAAGGCTGTATAGCAAGTATTATTGCTCTTTGAAGTTTTAAAACCGACACGTCAGAGTCAGAAAGTGTCGCCATGGCAATTGACGACTTGGTGCTAAGTATGCTTCTCCTCGCGTCCACGCGTTTTTCTTACTCTGGACCAAAGTCTTTGTCCTCCAAAGGCAGGTCCTCGATCAACGCCCCCGAATGCGTGCGGAAGAAAATACCAAGCATGCCCTGAGGGAAAGGGACGGAAGAGACAACAAGGGGAGGGGGGAGGGGGATTAGCGCAGCAACGTCTGAACCAAGGGATGAAGCTAATTTCGCTGTCATGCTAAACACATCAGAAGTACACGACGTTATTTAGTTGTTTGTTTTCACACACATATGAATCGGAGTGACAGCAAACTTGGACAAGCTAGCTCAATTCCTCAAATAGACAAGTGCCGTTGCCCGGGCAACCACCTGACCCAGACTCCTCGCCCGGATACGAGACGCTTTGTTGTCCCCCTTAAATCCCTTAATTCCTCACTGTTACTAATGTCTTCCTGCTCACACACACACCTGGATCCAATCAGCAGCTCGTTAGAAGGCTAATCAAGAACCAGGTGTGTGTGGCCAGGACTGCTTCAGTTTGAACAGGCTAGATCAAGGGGGGGGGGGTGTCCAGTCCTGGTCCCGGAGGTTCCGCAGCCCTGCATGTTTTCAACGAGTCCCCCAGGCTTTTAACACACCTGATTGCAATCAGCTGCTCGTTATCAGGCTCCTGCTGAATGATGACGCCAACGAGGTTCAGGTGTGTCAGTGTGGCACAACATGCAAGGGCCTCATTTGAAGACACCAAATAAATACTCAAGTGTTTGTTTGCTTTTTGACCCCTGACCCCATCGAAACTGATCGTGCCCCAGGCCCCAAAGTTTCCTTGACTCCTCGCAACTTTATTCGCACGTTCACGTTTGACAAACTGACAAATCCACGTGACCTGATCAAGTGTTTTTTTTTAACACATCTGTTTTGTTCTTTGACACTGCTGACAGCGGTTGGAGAGAACAATAAAAGCGGAGGTTGTCATGGACACAAGTCAATAAATACCTGCAAAGCACCTAAAACACCTTTATTGGTGCAACAATTTTCCTTAAAGGGACAGTACACCCAAAGAATGATGTGCGTTCATTTTCTACTCACCGAATGTTTGGGTGTACTATTCCTTTAATGTTGCTATAAAACCAGGTGGACATTTGTTTCCTGGTGCTTCATTCATGGAAAAAAAAAACAAACAACGACCAGACGGTAAACAATGTTTACTTCCTGTTTTTGTTGTTTTTTTAAAAGGGGGTGGTGGTCCTGGGAGGACACGCCCACAAACATCTGTCTCGTTCTCGTGTGGGGGTCCGCAGGTGCGTAAGGACACCTGTTGCTGGTGGGGACAGGACAGCTGGTGTCCTCAGATTACAAAGAGGGGGAAAAGAACAAAACTTACCAGCATGATCACGCCCCAGGTGCTCAATACGATGCCGCAGGCGGCCACCCGGGGTCCGCAGATGAGGCGGCACATGGTCCCGTTTTACTCCAAGAGAGTCCGGAGGAGGGGTGGGGTGGGCGGGGGGTCCCTCTATCAACTAACCCGACTCTACACCCGGGGGACACTGACGCGTCACTTTGTGATCCTTGACGAGGATGAGATCTGCTGAGGAAGCGCACGGAGGAGGAGGAGGAGGAGGAGGAGGAGGAGGAGGAGGAGTACCTCAAGTGCGCTCCCAATCACGTGCTGCCAGTTACTTTCCCTGGCGGAGTGACAGGTTACCAGCAAGGGGCCAGCTCCACACCAGCAGGGGGCACCAGTGCAAGACTACTGTCAATAAAACGTCATTTAATTCATTAATTTTAGTGGTTTTGGGACCCTGTGACCTTTTGTCACCGGTTGATTTTAGGCTTGTGTTTCAGTTGAGCCCACATCTGTAAAGAACAAGTCAATATTTACTTAAGAAAACACATAATCTAAACAAAGAAACAACCCCCCCCAAAAAAACAGTGGAGTTTCCAGTTTGCCAACTGTTTGTTTGTGTTTCGCAAACAGTATCTTAATAGCTGTAACTGCCTAAAACAAACCAGTGAGGCCAAACGGTAGTGGACATATCGTCACGTCGCTCCTGTCAACACACATAATGGGGAAACCTTCAGAATAAAAGCACGGAGCGGTTTTACACGAAGGAGTCGCGCTCGTCGTTTTCAGACTGCTCGCTCTCTTCAGTTTAAACCCTGTGGCAAGTATGTCCCGCCCCTCCGCTGCATCTGATTGGCGAGCCATTCTGAAGACTTCCGGCGCAGCCTACCGAGAGGCTTCCCGGCGCAAACCAGACACATTTTGATGACGTACTCGTATGCTAGATTCAAGTACCGTCAGAACCGTCGTAAATCTCATTCAAGTTAAAACAATACCCAACCGCCTGAAGTGGTACTCACGATTTTCCGAAAGAACCTGAAAGCACCAGCCGCCTGCTGTGTATGTGTGTGTGTGGTTCATTGAAGGAACGAAGCAGCTTGGCCACGCTCATGACGAACGCAATGTAGCGTCGCGAAAGCCAGCGCGGGCTCGGACCGGAACCGCAGCATGTACCGCTGCGTTCTTGCGCTGCTCCCGTTCGGGTACCGACTGTAAAAAAAACCGCTCCCAGAAAGAACCACCCGGCCCCCTCGGCGCGTCTCCGAAGCGAAGCACCCGATGCTAACTAGCTCCCCTTGTTAGCATCCCCTGTGTTGTGTTTGTGGGACGTCACCGCCTTCCTGTTTGGGGATCTCGCGCCCAACGACGACATGACCTCAGCTTCCACTAAAGTAAGTTGTCCCACTCAGCAGTCTTTGCCTCCACACACGCACACGCACACACGCATCACTGCATCACGTCACTATCGTGACCCCCCCATTCTCTCACAAGTCAGAAAGATGCTTTTAAGTTTTTTAGTACAAAGCACTGTATACGTGTGTGTGTTTGTATTTTCTATTGTATTTGTGTGTGTTTGTATTGGTGTGTGTTTATTTTGTATTGTATTTGTGTTGTTCGTATTTTGTATTGTATTTGTATTTTGTATTGTTTGTTTGTATTTTGTATTGTATTGTGTGTTTGTATTGTATTTGTGTGTTTGTATTTTGTATTGTATTTGTGTGTTTGTATTTTGCATTGTATTCGTGTGTGTTTGTATTTTCATTCATGTGTGTGTGATGAAGTTGAAACATGTCCCGACAGTTGCAAAGAAAGACACAGTCAGCCATATGTGACGCCATTTTACATCCATGTGTGACTGGTGGGTCAAACTGACCCAAACAGCATCTGGCAACTTGAATGGTTTTGGGTGGCTGTATCTCAGGATGCAACTACCCCACCCCACCCTTCCCCACCCACACACCCACCTTGCCTTATGTTGATGGATGCACTGCTGTTTTTTTATTTGGACCTTTATCTGGATCTTTGCGTCGCACAGGTCGGGGAGATCTTCTCTGCAGCTGGAGCTGCGTTCACCAAGCTGGGAGAGCTCACCATGCAGCTCCATCCAGTGGCGGACTCCAGTCCCACAGGGTAACACACACACACACACTCACACACACACTCCTGTGCCCCCCCTCCCTGCCTAGATCCGTGCCGAATACTAAAGCCAGTTCAGCTCTCACCTCGTCCTCAGCAATCAGACAAAGGGCACGGTGAAGAGGAAGCTGTACGAGGACGGCGCGCCGCCGCACGCCGCCCCCGACGCGCCCAAGAAGGTGGTCAAGAAAGCCGCGGGCGCCAGGGCGACGCAGGGCACCCCGGCTGCCATGCCGGCGCCCACCGCTCAGGTGGCGGCGGCGGGGGGCTTGCAGGGCCCTCCCGCGGGCACTGCCGCGCTCAAGAAACAGAAGACGGCGGGTGAGTTCGAGGCGCAGCGCACCGTCTTGGGGGCGCGTTCCGATTCACTTCCTTAATCCTCGACCTTAAGCCTCAAAACAGCGAGAAATGGGACACTCCTTAATGCAGATACTTCCTTAATACTGTAGGGGGCAGCGTTGCACCAAAGCGGCGTACATTTGTAGCTCGCCGTCTTCACCACCATGTTTATTCACTGTTAAAAAAAACGCAATGCATCCTGGGTAGTCCTTACTTTTAAGGAAGGTAGCGGAGCGCCTCAGTTTTAAAAGGAAGGTTTGTTCCTCAAACCCGCTCCTTAATTTACCTTACGACAAATTGTGACGGCACCTTGACTTCGCGGGAGCGGGCGTTTTAAGGGATTAAGGTCGAGGATTGAGGAAGAGAATCAGAACGCACCCCTTCGTCTCGGGCTTTGTTGGGTTGAAATTGCGTGTCCCGTGAAACAACATGGGTCCGTATCTCGGCGCAGACGTGACCCTGAGCGCCCTGAACGACTCGGACGCCAACAGCGACCTGGTGGACATCGAGGGGCTCGGCGAGGGGTCCGCCGCCAAGAAACTCAACAACTTCGATCAAGGTGACGTCCGCGACTCACGGTCGCTGACTGCGTGATCTGTCCCGTGTGTGTGTGCGTTGACCGTCCATGTTTTGTTTTTTGTCCTCACAGACACCCTCAACCTGGACTCCAGCCTCATCATGAACCCCGGCGACCTCCCCCTGCTTTCACACTGACCACCATTAAAAAAAGATGGGACTGAACAGCTGTGGACAAGCTGCACAAGCCCCGCCCCCTCCAGGAGAGTCGCTTCGGATGCTTCCTGTGTAGTTTTAGGATGAAAACTGTCATTTAGACGAATGCAGAGACTCAGATCGCGTTCCCACCTCCCTTTTTTTTTTTTCTATTCTATGTAAAGTAGGAATCAATAAAAATAATGAACGGTTGCTCTTTTATTCACAAAATAAATGTGACTGTCGAGTTCTTCCTGACGTTTTATTTTGAAAAGAAACCAGAGATCAGCAGAGAGGAAATAGGACGTTTATTCGATGTTACTCACAGTGAAGAATCACAAGGTAAACAACCCAAGTTCCTGTTTTTGGAGAAAGGGGCGGGGGGTTTGCATGTCCCACAATAGCAGCACAGATCATACTGGCAGTGCATACAGCTGATATACCAGTAATGATGTGCTGCTACGGCCGGATACGCTCACATACACTCGAGTTGCGAACAATACTTTGGTGGTGATATCGAGAAACGTAGAAAAAACGCACAATTCAGATAAATGACCAACAAAAATTTCCAACAATTTACGATAAATTCATTTGCTTGTTTGTTTATTTTTTTTTAAATAACAGGATTTGAAATATAATCAAACTTCTGGTCTTAATGTGTCGATTAGGGTTTAGTTATTAGTCAAGGGGGGGAAAGGGTAGTACCCGGGACTGACCAGCAGGTGGCTAAACGCATCGGAAAAAGACGTGAGGAAAACGCTCGCTGTCCTACTGAAAGAAAAAAAAAGTTGAACTCTAAATTAAAAGAAAAAAAAGTTGTGAAATAGTTTCTTCTCTCGCAATTAAGAAATTAAAAAAATAAATAAATAAAATATTTTGACACCCTAGTTGTGAGTTACTGCCGTTCCTTTGATGTTTTATATCGAGTAAATTCTCTTTTTTTTTTTTTTTTGCATACTGTCACTTCTAGTTTTTTTCGGACATTTTTTTTGGTTTTTTTGTTGAAATCTAAAAATATTTCTCGTTTAATTTTGAATTAAAATGCCAAATAATAATAATAACAATAATTTAGTGATGATTTTTCAGATAAATAAATTTAAAAAAAAAACTCATCATGTAGCAACACAAAATGTGTCATCAGTGGTATAAAAAAACAAAAACGTTAACTCAGAATGGTGTCGGACAGGAGGAGCTGAGGGAAGCAGCGTTGGCCTTTGACCTTTCAAAGGGGGGGGGCGTCCTCGGGGGGTGCCGCCGACACTCCCGGGGCTCGCTGCGGCAGCACGCCATGATTTGGAGGGATCGAGTGCTTGTCTGCAAAACATGATGTGCTGCTAGAGCGCGCCCCGGATGACCCTGAAACCCCACCACCACACACACACACACACACAACATACAGGCCAGCTTTTTTTTTTTGCTCCCTGACACACACATAGACTCCTTAAAAAAACATGGGACTCGTCACCTGAGGGATCTTCTTGATCGCTCCACCCAGAGGAGTCCCAGTAAAATCGCCTCCTGCGGCACACCTCAGACACTGCAACAAAAAAGGACGAGTTTGCGATGAAGTCCATTCTAATCGAATCAGTGACACTGATTTTGTTTTTTTGTTCTGTTTGTTGCTTTTTTTTTTTGTTAGCCTTGAAGCTAATGGTGATCCACACAGATCGCCGTGACCATTAAGGGGAACCCCCAACGGGAGTCCCCGTGACGGCACCGTATCCTGGGAGTATCCACAACATCACTGGGGTCGACGAGATCCATCGGCTCCCGCCACTTCACACAACACACTCTTGTTTTCTTTTATTTTTTAAAGCTGTGTAAACAAAGGAGTCAAATATGTACTTGTATCATCACTATTAAAAAATAACTGGGGGGGGGGGCTGTCAGTGAAGGTGAGGTTCAATCTGACAGCACAGGAGAGGAAGAAAGGTGGAAGGAACACCCCCACCCCGCCCCCTCGTCTGAGGTCTCCCGTGTACGGCAAACGGGGCCATTTTAAACGCTGGCAGTGTGTGTGTGTGTGTGTGTGTGTGCGCACGCGGTGGGTGTTCACTTACCGTCCACTGCTGACAGGTAAACCGCACAACGGGAGGCACCAACTCACTGACTGACCCGCAGTAGCGCTGGTCCCAAAAACGGTCTGTGATGGTGCGACAGCTCATTGCGAAAGGTCACAAACTGCACAATGTGAAAGTCAACAACTGTGACAACCGGCAGTGCCGAAAACACACACATAGACACAGACACACACAATAAATATGAAAAAAACCAGTAGATATTAACGTGTATACTCAAGGACAGATACACACATGTACACACACACACACACCCACGACATTTCATCAACAGGGACAAAAAGGCCCATGTAAAAACTGTAAAAGGTCTAAAATCATCAAAACACACACATACACACACACACAAACATTGCATTTAATCTGCAGTGGAAAAAAGGACCATGTAAAAATGGACAACGTTGAAAATCATCCAAATACTGACACACACAGACAAACAAAAGGAGACACACACCCTGCATTTCATCGACAGGGAAACAAAAAGGACCATGTTAAAAAATGTGAAAAGTCTTAAATCATCCAACAGACACGAACAGACACACACACACGGACACAAACGAACACACACACACACGGACACACACACACACCATGCGCATCATCCACAGGGAAAAAAAACACCATGTAAAAGTGTTAAAGGTCGAAAAATCATCCAAACACAAACATACACACAAGGACACACACGGACACACACACACACACACCCTGCATTTCATCTACAGGAAAAAAAGAACCATGTTAAAAATTGTAAAAAGGTCAGAAATGATCCAAACACTTACATAAAAATACACAGACACACACGGACAAACACACACACACACACACACACACAGTGACAGGGAGAGTGCAGAAAAAAAATAAAGGCCTGTGAGGGGTTTCTGGTTGCTCCCATTCCCAGTGAGGGAGGGGTGTTGAGGGGTGGGGGGTGTTCCATGAGGGGTTGGGGGAGAGGATTGGTCTCAGTCTCCCCCCCCCCCCCCCCCCAAAAAAAATGACCCCCACCACCACCACCCCAAAAGTACACAAAAAACCCACAAAAAACTGTCTTTCTTGCTGGGCCCCTTCACATCTCCACCTTTGTGAGTGTGCGTCTCCTCGCCGTCGCCGCCGCTGCCTCGCTGGAGCCCGACTACGCACATAGTGAGACAGTCGGGGGCGGAGGAGGGGGGGGGGGCTCGGGGGGGCTCGGTAGGCTACAGGGCTGCAGCCTTTTTTCCACCGGCGCTCACTTTCTACCGTACGCATGAACATTTTGAGGGGGGCGCCGAGGGTGAGGCACGAGGACGCGCGCGAGACAAGTGGCAGACCGGACCCCCCCCCCCCCAGGTTGGAGTAAAAAAAATTAGTAAGGCCAAAAGGGGAAGCTGCTCGGCTGTCATACAGAGAGAGAGGGGGGGTGGAGGAGGGAGGAGAAGGAGGGAGGGAAGAAAGTGTAGCTTAGCTTCTCCGCGCGCGGCAAAGTCGAAAACTACAAAAAAAGACGTCAACTGTAACGGGGGATAAAAAACAGAGCAAGGGGCGAGTGAAGCGTCTGCACCCACGCGCACACACACACTTGACACACACTTGGGGGGGGGGGTAGAGGGAGGCCCCCCCCCCCCCCC
>JAUESF010073172.1:0-13465 GCA_032274765.1 Malacoctenus tetranemus | reverse complement strand
TATCGACCAAAAATCGCCCTACTCTTTACCCCCCCCCACCCCCACCCCCCCCCCCCTCCCTCGATCGCCCCCCCCCTCCCGTCATCGCCATCAAATCACTTGTGTTTTTACTACGACCGCTCCACGGTTTCATTCATAAGGTGCTTTTCACTTCACCTGCTACCCTACCCCCTCTTTTGTCCGTACACGGCTCCGCGTCGACCTGTCAAACGCAGACAACGAATGAATAATAAAAAATAGGAAGGAAGAAAGCCGGTGAATTAAGTCTTCATCGCTGCGAATCGTGTGTTTTTTGACTGGGGTTTGGCCAAAGCCAGGCTCCTTTACACTGTACAAATTGTTATATTATTCCCGTGTAAAATTACAATAAAGATGGGCGTGGTCAAAGTCTATCCGCTGACAGATGTTATGGCTGAATGTGATGGCGAGAGATAAGATGGCTTGATATGCAATTTTTCAGGGAGCACCGTATCTTTCTTTTTTTTCCTACTTCCTCCCTTTTTTGAAAAAAAAGAGAAAGAAATCAGATTGAATGGCACGCGTCAAATCCCTCCTCGCTGCTCTCAGATTGAGGTGATGATCACACACAGCACTGCCGTGGGATTTTATTTCTCTGCTCTCCTGAAGGACTTGTAGCCTTAAAAAAAAGAATGGTGTCTCAGTGGTGCAGGAGCGCTGGATATTGTCTGTTTCCCCCCCTGTCTCTCCATCTTTCACTCACTCCTCCTCTCCCGCTCCCTCCGTCTCAGTCGGCGTCTTTTCTCTTTTTTTCTGCTTTGGTCAAAGATTTAAGATTTGTGATCCAAGACGAGGCAAACTGCATGGCCAAACGGCAGCAGGAGACAGAGAGAAAAGCCCCACCGCCCACCACCACTCCTGGTCTAATCAACACTCCTCGTGCAGGGTGCATTTTCAAAGAAATCCTCCAACATGAACGCATCCAGTAAAGTC
Organism: Malacoctenus tetranemus; assembly: GCA_032274765.1. NCBI lineage: Eukaryota > Metazoa > Chordata > Actinopteri > Blenniiformes > Labrisomidae > Malacoctenus > Malacoctenus tetranemus. The sequence goes on along the minus strand of JAUESF010073172.1, from coordinate 12,514 downwards.
CTAATTGCATTTGAATGATGGGACTTTTCCGCTCGCGTTTTCGGTAATTTTTGCCCAGCAATGGGATGTGCGCAGATCGGTTTCGGCGTATTACAGCCTATTACTCGTCATTTTACGAGACACTGAAACCAAAATAGATCATATTACTTAGGAGACTGCCCGACATTCATAAAAAAAAAAAGAAACGCTCCTGTAATAAAGTCTGCGTTGCGAGCACAATAACCACGTTTCATCCCGTAATACCGCAAAAACCCGTTGTTTGCACAAATTAGGAGCGCTTTATCTAACGAAGCGACGCATGTTTGAGTTGGTATAAATTGTGATTCCCGACAGAAATCCTTGTCTTTCTGTTCACTGACGCTGTGGGTGGGTCGGACCCTTTTTTTTATTGCACCATCTCGGTCCGACACATTTGTTGGCGATTTTTATTCCTTCTTTCTTTGCAGAATGCTTATTTTCTGGCCATGTAGCAGTATTTTTATGTTATTTATTTATTTCCTACTGAGACGTGGGATTATGGTGTGGGCGTGGGCGTGCTGGGTGGAGGAGGAGGGATGAGCGGAGGCGGGTTAGGAGGGGTCTGTGGGGTGGCACGACACACTTTGTATGTATGAAGGTTTTTTTATAGCACTTTTCTGCAATGTACGTCAGCGGATCAGTCCATAAATGGGGCTGCGTGTGTTTGTGTGCGGGCGTGCGCCTGCGTGCGCTTGCGCCTGTGTGCGTGCGTCTCCGCGTGTGTTATCTTTACCGAGAATCTCCCCTCTCTCTCTCTCTCTCCCTCTCCCTCCCTCCATCTCTATCCTCTCTCCCTCTCTCTCTCTGCACTCTCAGCTCTGCAGAGTTAGGGTGGGCGTCAATAACAAACCTGATGGTAGGTTTCATTGCAAAAACCAGATGAAATTCTTTCGGTAGGCCTGATCGTTTGAACGAATAAATAAAGCGCCTCGCGCAGAAATAAAGGTAGCGTTAATATTGCGCTGGATTCCGCGGTGCAGCGAACGTTTTCGTCGCTTTTTTTCATTTTGTAATTGTTGGCCTTTGTGTGTCGTTTTTTTTCCCTCTCCCCCCGTTGCGATCAATTCAGGAGGCTAAAAGGATTTGGCGAAATCTCTTTTAAATTAATGACGCTCAATTGTCTTTTTATAGAAACGGAGGGTATTTCTCTGTCCTAAACCTTTGAGTTTCGGATTGTGCTCGGCCAAAACGGGCGTGTTTTTTTTTTCTTCCTCTCATTCATGAAACGCAATAACTTGTCCAGGCTGAGTGTAAATCACGAACAGGCTATTGATTATGTTCCGGCTATAGATGGCGGAAATCTGGGCTCACGGCGAGTCGGACGTCACGATATATTTAGAGCAAAAATTAATCATCGTAATCATGATGGAAATGTGGGCTCCATCGCCCGCCAGCACCACCACCACCACCACCACCACCATCACCATCACCACCGCCGCCGTCGCAATTGCTTTAGTCACCACACCATCCTCTTCCTCACCGACACCTTCATCCAATTAACAGGCTTGTTTAAACAAGTTCTGGCAGGAGGAGCAGCCTTGAACCTCATTCCGAACCTTCAATTATCAGTTGTTCGTCATTCAGCGACGCGATTGAGGGTTTTTTTTCCTTTTTTTTCTTCAGTGACGAAGCCCACGATCAGCTATTAATACTCGATGGATCGAGTTGTTCTTACTGTAAAGACATTTTACGTGCCCGACCACTGCGGGACAACGAGGATTCACGATGCTGTGCGTGTGCGCGCGCGTGTGTGAGTGAGTGAGTGTGAGAGAGAGGGAGAAAGAGAGAGAGAGAGAAAAGAGAGCGGAAATGTTCGATCATTCCAGCAAACCATTCAAGTGTGTCTCTCAGCATGTGAACATGCAGCACATCTCTGGATGCAGGCGACTTCCCCAAACAATGGAGCCTCATGCTTGTGTTGGTCCTGATTGTGAAGAGAGGCTGAGAGCCAGTCAATGAGACTGATTCATTTGAAAGAGTCAAATTTCGGGCTCCTTATTTGGGTTTAGAGACGGATCCGTGTCTCTGGGTCTGGTGTTGGGATGTACCACGTCAGAGCGAGCAGGAGGCAAACCACAGATTTAGCTCGGTTTGCATAGCAAATCCAGCAGCCCGTCCTTACGTGAGGGACTTATTGAGCGTCGGAGACTTCAAACACGCGACTCTGACCACGCTCCATCGTTTTTTACGCGGTCCTGGGGTGTGATTTGTGACTTTTCATTCAACAATGAAGCACGTCGAGGAGGGTGGGGGGTGGGGGGGGGTGGCGGTTGTTGTGGCAGGAGGCAGGAAATAGAGCGACAGACAGACAGAGGCAGACTCTGCCATCACAGACATAAGTTGTGAGCTGTTCCAGGGTGTGGAGGCAGGAGAACATATGAGGCTTTGGAGGACGAGTCTGCTGCGTCTGCCTGATGATTACATTAAAGGTTATTGTCATCACAGGAGGGATGACATTAACTCCTCACCGCAGCCTCTGATTAGAAAAAGAAAAGTGTGTGTGTGTGGGGGGGATGCTTTGCTCAGTTCAGGTGTTTACCAAATTGGAGTTTTCTCCACCGCTCTCCAGCTCGTCCTCGACCACTTTGACGTCATCCAACCTCATAACAAAATGTTTTCTCAGCTGACGCGTTCGCTCCTGGAGGAGGAACGCAATTTCACTTTGATCAAAATACCCCCATCGCCTTCCTTTATCCCCCCGCCAAAATGACATTTCACAAAATGTCATTTCGTCCACGCCGCGCAGTCCCTCTGCCGCGCGAGGAGGCATAATTCTACTTGTTAAGTGAAGCTTTCGGCAGTGCGGACCTGTCAGGCTCGTGCTGCATTTGGCAAGAGAAGCCTTGAAAGGTTATACAAGTGTGTCGTGTTGTCAGCTCCTGTGGTTGCTTCTTCTTACCACTGCACAAACAGCAAAAAGGGGGTTGTGAGCAGGGAAGATGTGGGGAGAGGGAGAGAGAGAGAGAGAGAGAGAGAGAGAGAGACACCCGGCTAATACTGCAAATTACACGTGTTTAGCCATGAATGTGGTAATTAAAACCTGACAGGAAAAATTGCTACACGACCTGCAAAGACAGAAGACTCCATCCCAGCACTTGGTGTGGTTTGAAGTCATTGTTCCCGCCGCCGAAATCTTAAACCTTTAGAAATCCAACACCTCGGTCTCAGTGAAATACTGCTTTAGCTTTTCTCTTTTTTCTTTTTTTCTTTTTTCACAATGACTCCTGGTCGCCTTCTAACAGGCCACTGCTACCCTTCTGTTTGATGCTCAACTGGATGAGTCAAAGAGATTTTTAACACTGCTCACAGCTCCCCCCCTTTTTTTCCCACAGTTATTAGAGATTGTATTCATTTCATTCAGAAATTCAGCCTTTACTGCCTCAGACACATGCAAGCCAAAAGCCTTCTCTTGATACACCACCTTCAGTTGTGCTGTATTTGCAGAAATGAGAGAGACCATGTTGTTGTTTTTGCTCCTCTAATGAGATGCCAAGTGATTTATTTATGAATTACTTGTTTGGAACAGCCCCCTTGTGCAGTGTGCTTTTTTTTTTTTATCCTCTTTGGAGTCATGTCGCTCAGTGATTGCTGATGCAACTCTTTGTCATCCAGAGTTTGCCCTCACCTCCTGTGAGCCTTCGGGGAGGGCTATATCTATCTTGGCATGTCCCCGGGTGTGTTGGAGGTGGGAGTGACTCATTAAGCAGGTGTGAGCATCCACTCCCATACTGCTACATGCCAAACAAGAGCTCTCCAGCTCATAAGCTCGTGCAGGGAAGAATCATGATGGCAATATAGCAAACACATCACAATAAATCTTTGCACTGGACCAGGGCCAAGTCACTAGGATAATGAGCTGCTATTTCTCCATTATGCTCACTCTTGTATTCATCAGAGGTGGAATTTCCAAACGTTCATCACCCATTGAAAGGCTGCGCCTCCGCTGACATCTTTATTTGAATTCGACATGATAAAGGGAATGAATTGTTCCCAGTTTGTCCCCGACGAGGGGAAACGGAGTATCAAGCAGCAAAGTGGCATCGTTGTCTGAGGATGCTCTCTGTGTGTATAATTTAAACAGGTTTGTTGAGCTGACATTTGATAAGAATAACCTGTGAAGGCTGGTTACTACACTGCGGAGCACTTGCAGGGGAGGCATCCATCTGTCGTGGAGATGGCTCACTTTAAAAAGCAGGAATTGTTCGCAATAGGTTCAGGTCTCTGACAAGCCTCTCGTGACTGCCAGCTTCCCAAATGTGATCGTTTGAAAGCGGTGTTCATATTGAATGTAGCTGGGGGAGAAAAAAAAACCTCCGAAATACACGAGAGAAATACTTCAGATCAAACAATGGTGAGAGTCCTCTCGTTTCATTTCCAGAATGCAGGAAACAGCCCTTTTGGTAACACGAAATCGACTGAATACTGGAAAAAAAAACCGAGACAGATGTATGCTTTAGTCTCCAATAGTTGAGCTGTTTTTTTGATGTGACTCACCTCTCTATCTGCAGACCTGCACAAGAAATGCTTATTTATAATTCTCTGAATGTCTAATTTTACACAAATAGGCCATCTCTAAATGGCACGCAGTGGATCACGACTTCGTGGAGACGCGCTGTTACGCAAAACCCTTCAAAAAAAAGAGAAGCCACTTCTTTAAGCTGAGTAAAAAAAAAAAAAAAAAACACGGAAGAGGAGAGGCTCCACTCGTGCTTTGTATATTGCCAGACATTATGGTGTGGATGCAGGCTGCACGGTATGCGGACAAACAAAAGCACATAATGCACACTGAAGGCGCATTAATAGTTCCGCCTCGGGGCTGTTTAAACAGGAGTTTGGTGGCGACCAGTCAGCCAGCGGCAGGTCACATGTTGCAGCGTCATTGTGTAGTAAAGTTACTGTAGTTGCAAAGAGGCGCCTCATTTCAGCTCCAGAGGTCTCTCATCCCGTGGCGGGTGCTGCTGCAGCGGCGCTTCGGCATGCGACAACTTCAGCTTCCGACGATCTCCGAAGGAGCCGCGCAGCCATGGGAGTGCATTACCTCAGCCATGCAATTTCCACCATCAATAATTTAATCTATTTGCTCCAAAGCTGAAGAGATATCCTGAAGCTTGTCGGGAGAGAGTACAGAGAGAGAGAGAGGAAAAAAATAGCGCTTAAGTAAATTACTCAGGGAGTTGTCCTAAACATCCCAGATGACACTGCTGTCCTGTTGAATGGTCTGTTTTACGACTGGGCAGTGAAAGGTATGTGTCCGCTTGTTCTCACCTAACTTCTTTTTGAAGCACTTTTCTGCCTTGTTTGATGCTGCTTAAGGGAACAGACAGCTGGCGTGTGCGTATGTGTGAGCGTCCATATGTGTGTGCGGTGTTTGGGGGGGGGTAGAGAGGGGAGGGGGGGGTATATCTTAGAAGCGAGTGAAGAGAGGAGGGAGGGAGGCGGGGGGGACTAAAAGTAGCTCGATCGAGTCCGGCTATCCTGCGAACAGACAGCGCCGCAGCCCGAGAGGGGATATGTGTAACCTTATCCTCCCGTTCATTAATAAAAAACGGAGTTATTATGTTGATTGGGTTTCCAGTGCAGAGCACGGGCTCAGCAGATGTAATCTCGAGCAAAAAAAAAACAAAAATCCGACTGTTGTTTCATTATTGCAGCAGCAATGTGGTTATTATGTGTGGTTATTAGCGGCTTTTTCTTTTTTCTCTCTCCCGAGTAACAAAGTGGAAACAATCCAGCGCGCGTCTGTATGAAATCAGCCGCGTTTCGACGTTTTTTACGGCAACTTTACGCTCATAAATAGCGCCAGTAAACTCTTACTTCAGGATGTTTGTCCATATTCGCTAATGCAACCACAGACCCTCCACCGTTGTCAACAAATAAACCAAAAAAACAACTGCAGACAGTTTTTGTGCCGTCGTTTTTGGAGGGGAAAAACTTTGATGAACTCATTAAGACTTTATGGGAAACCCGAGACCCAAACGCCCAGCTCCGACGGCCAACAGAGCCCGTTGGGTCGGCTCCTTGGGGTTGTGCGCTCGTGTCGATAAACTTCTGAGAATAAACACGGATAAGTCCAAAATCCGCTTTATGGAGCGGTGGAAAACTGGCTCGTTTGTGACAGCGTCTTGTGGAGGGATCTGGTTGAGCAACTTGTCCGAGAATCATAGCGGTGCGCAAGCGTTGGCTGCGTGATCACTTAATGAAGAATTAATGATGTAGTTTCCAGAAAATGTAAATTGGGGGGGCGCTTTTTTTGGGTCAAAATCGTGACTCAATGGCACATGAGTGAACTTAATTGCACATAAGTACAATTACGCACAAGAAATCTGGCTTTGTGTCTTGGAAAAGACTTTCTATCTATCTATTTATCTATCTATCCATCTATCTATCTATCTATCTATCTATCTATCTATCTATCTATCTGAAGGGAGGGAACGACAGAGGGGTGGAAGGAGAAGGAGCTCTGATCATTCCGCGGTCTCATGCGCCATCAAGTGGCCGATATTAGGAACTGCTGTGCGTCGCTCTGCTGGTGTCATTTCAGTGGCTTGTTGGTGACTCAAGAGTTAAAATAAACTGCGTTGAGTTCGGTTTGAGAGTAGTCTGACTGTGAAATCGAGATTTGCACGTTTGTGGATGAAATGAAAGTCACTCCTGCTCCTTTTTTTTCCTCCTTCTTCCTTTTTCTTTCTTTCTTGCTGTGCGGCCGCCTCTGTTTCCCCTTGACTTGTCCACCGCTGCACACCCAGTGTGGGAGGGAGGCAGCGGCTCATTTGGGTAGCATAAATCACTCAGCAGGTATTTGAATGCTGGGCTTTTCTGTGGCAGTGGCTGGGGTTGGCCTGGAGGCCAGATATAATCCGTAGTGATACTCATCTATTACTAAACGTGCTCTGAAGCTGTCTCAGATTAAAAACAGATCTCAAGGAAGCAAGCTTCCACATGTGTCAGCCATTAAAGCAGACAACTCAATTAGTTCTGAATTCCTGTGTTAAGTGCAGCATTGTGGCGCACACGTGGGGGGGCCTCAGGTAAATGATGGGATATGATTCCTTGTGCTCCATTTCCTCCAATTTGTACCTTTGCCTCTCTGTGTTTTTACATGTCCAGAGTGACACAAGTCGTCGCTAGGTAAATAGCTGTGGCCAACACGGTTCTGGAGAAACTGAACACAGACACATGCCCACGGGGGAGCGACGGTGGAGGCAGAGAACAAATGTTGCTGCAGGTCACACATTTCTATTCAAATGTGGTGGGCTCACGTTCATTTGTTTCCCTTGCCCCCCCCCCCTCCCCAATAATGGCTCAGAGGATATCATGCAATGCTGCTTGGAAAAGATGAAGCCATACAGTGTGTTGACGTGTGCAGGGAGGCTGGGGAGCATTACTGAATGTGTAATAATACTAGCCATGCTAGTCCTTTCATGCTTTAGAGGAACTTTTCAGCGTCTGTCAAAGCAGGCATTTATCACTTTAATCCCCACCTGGCACAAAGAATAAATGTGAGGGTAAGTTACATATCCCTGCCACAGAGGCGTGCACTCAAAGCAGATGAACAGGTGGTCATCCAGAGACGTCCAAGCCAAACAGTGGAGAGAGTCCACACACACTCACCTGCTCCCATTGTCCGGGGTGTTTCATGCTCTCGGTGTGTTGCCGTGAATAAAAGCGTGTTTGAGCAGCAGATATTGCGGGCTTTGTTTCCCTCCGGTCCACGTTATTAGCTCAGGACTCAGCGTGTCATACTTAGATCACCGCGCATTACGCGGAACTTGAGTTCACTTTATGGGATCCCATTAACGAGATTAATTTTAAACAACACAAGGAGAGGAAACCACGCAATTTTAAGCAAACAATCCTGTCAGCGAGCTGGTGAGCAGGCTCCTCCAGAAAAAGCAGGTCTTACTCCTCTCTTCCTCCATTATTCATGCTCATTATGTTAACGCTCAGGCCACTTCTTTTATTAACTGTGAAATCCACATAAAATGTTCCTTCGCTCGATGTATAAAACAGAAGCAAACCAAACATTTGTCATATTTAGCCTCTCGCAGATAGAAGCCAGAGATTCTCCGCCAGTCCCATAGCAATTAAATGATTCATTGGCTTTATCGCGTTTTAACAGGATGTTGATTGAGAGCATAAGCCATATTGATTGTCCTGATGGAAACAGGAAATCACAGAGATAGAAATAAAATCATCTGTTGTTCCCGGTGTGAGGATACCCGGGGGAACGGCATGCAATTGCACACTGTTGAGTGGCATTACCCCCAGCAACCTCCTCCCCTCCATTCTCTCCCCTATGGAGACCTGGAAGAGACGTCATCTGTGGTTGTTATGCTGCGAAATGACGCTGGCACTCTCTCCACCCCCTGCTACTGCAATATTACCCCTGTGGTCTGTTACGGAAGATGCAGCACTCTTCGTCTGCACCATTTCCAGCATGAAGTTTGACGCCTAACAGTAATCAGCCCTCTTCCTTCATTTCCCTCATGTGGAAGTGGAACCATTTGAGCGCGATGCTGATAATAATATCAGCCTAAATGCATCCTACACATAAAGCTGGTGACTGGCCTGAATCCCGTAAACCTACATGATTTTCTGTGCTGGGAAGCCTCGCCGAAAGAAAGAGAGAGAAAAAAAGCCCTTGTTCTTGGAACCAACACCTTCACATTATTGGCGGGTTAGGGAGCTCAAATCTGCACAAAGAAACAACATTTATCACCGGTATTTAATGACACGGCGATAATCGGCTCTTTAATCCTGCCTTTCTTCTTGTGGTTTTTACTTGGTTAGAGGAAAAATACCCTCATCTCCCTGCAAACACATACGAGCCGCCAGCCCCTCCCCATGCCCTCCCTCTAACACACACACTCACACACTCCGGAGGAGGACGTCACTGAGCTCGGGGAATGAGTGGCTCATTAAGAAGAAGGATGTGATATTCTGAATAGAGACTGTGAGACTCCCAGCACGTCTATTTTTAGACCAGATATCTCTATGGCAGTCACGGCGGTGTCGGTTAATTGCAGCCACAGCCCCAGATACCAATTAAGAATGAAACAAATGCTTTTAAGGTGGGGTTTTGCTCCTCCCTACTGTAAAGGTCCTCGTGTCCATTCAGAGAGGAGGCAGGAGTGTGTTTGCTCACCGTGTTTTCCTGTGTCAGGCTGGGACATGCGGAGTGCAGTCAAAGCCTCGGCCAGGCTATTTTTAAATGAGCCCCTGTGGAAAGCGAGATCTAAGCTTTTGTTGGGTTTTTGGTTTTTGTTGTTTTCCTGCATTATGGTCGCTTTTTATCTCTGGCTCCTCGGACGTCCACCAACTCATTGATTTGCTGTGAATCTTAGAGCTTCTCAGAGGTAAGACTTGCATATGCGCGCAGGAACTTTGATCATTAAGGATGTACGTGCAGTGTTGCAGCTTCACCTGGCTCCTCGCAGCTATTTGTTAACCCTGGCAAGCGCTTTGCTCCTCTTTTGACTCGCTGTGGTGCTGTGCAGGGAGGATGACACATCCCTCTGTCATACAGGTTTCTCTTGACATCCTGTTAATTCATTCTGCAGTGTGCTCACGCTCTCTCTCTCTCTCTCTCCCTCCCTCTCTCCCTCTCTCTCTCTGTCTCTCTCTGTCTCTCTCTCTCTCTCTCCCTCTCTCTCTCTCCCCCTCTCCCCCTCTCCCCCTCTCATTCTCTCTCTCTCTCTCTCTGTCTCTCTGTCTCTGTCTCTGTCTCTCTCTCTCTCTCTCTCTCTCTCTCTCTCTCTCTCTCTCTCTCTCTCTCTCTCTCTCTCTCTCTCTCTCTGTCTCTCTCTCTCCCTCTATCTCTGCAAAAAACAAACAGTGTCCCTTAACAAGCCTCTGGTTTCAGCTCATGACATTCAGGTCTAGTATCAGACCTGTCTTGCAACACAGATCTATTTTTTTAGGATAAAAATATTCCTGCTACATCAGTGTTTGTCAGAGCGAACGCAGCTTTTCCCACTCACTTAGTCAGTAACTGCTGTCCATGTTGGAAGCACTCAAAGTGTTGATACTGGTGTTTTTTGTTTGTGCCGTAATGTCGTGGAAGATATCAAACGGGTTCATCAAGCTCAGAAAATCACACCATGATGTCACAGCTGAACTTTGATAGGTCACGGATGACTCACACGTTCGAAGCTAAATATATACATATATACATACATACATCCTCTCGGTCTCTGTTTTAGATAGTATCTGAAAAAAAATGTAGCCATCCTCGTAACTTGGTGCAGTTTGAGGATGATAAACTCCATCGTGTCGTGTGTGAAGTACTCAGTCATAAGGGGAAGTGGTGGGCTTTCAAAATGATAAGGCAACTACTCAGACACAGGGAGGGAGAGAGATGAATGACAGCCTTGGTCATTATAAAACTACACATCTCTGCAGGCTCAGGAAACAAACGGCACAGCTTAACACACCGGTAACAAAACAAAACCGAAAAAAAAAAGCGGAGCGCATGAATAATAACAAGGCCAGTAATGATGTTTTGACATCTATTTGTGTAATCTTATCTTTTGTAATGAGCAGCCTCTCTGATGCTCAGCACAGCTTTTGTGCATCGCTGCCAACAAATACAAATCCAAGCCAGACCTTGCATAGGAGCAGAATGATTACAGTTTGCAAACAATTTGAAAACACCAATGACACAGTGCCAATATCAGTTTAATAAAAACATGTTGTGATTATTCCAAAGGTACGAGCTCTCTTTTTGGCTGGCAGAACAAAGAGTTTGGGGATGGGGGTGGGGGGGTTGTAAATGAGAGGACAGACTTAGATGGTGCATCCTGGATCAAGAATAAGCTAACTTTATAGAAAATGCTCTTTGATTAATGGTGTTGTGTTCTCTCTCTCTCTCTCTCCTCCTCCTCCTCCCCCCCTCCCCTTGTTTTCCACCTTTCTTTTCTCCTTCCAGTTCCACCAGGTTAGAAGAGTGATGACCATCCTGTTCCTTACTATGGTTATTTCATACTTCAGTTGCATGAGAGCTGCGCCCCTGAGAGATGCCCCGGGCATGCGGGGCCATCGGACGGAAGGCTACTTGGGCGCTGCTGCGACGGCCGCGCGAGGCCACGGGACTCCACAGAGTGGCGGCGGGCCGGGCCAGCGCGGGGACCTGCCCTCCCTCACAGACACGTTTGAGCAAGTGATAGAGGAGCTACTGGAAGTGGAGGGCGAAGCGGCGCAGCTGGGACAGGGGGCCGATAAGAGCCAGGGAGGTGGGGGCCCGTCGCCCGTGGTCACCACAGAGACCAAGGATGTCGACCTGTACGACTCGCGGGTGATGATCAGCAACCAAGTGCCTTTGGAGCCGCCGTTGCTCTTTCTTCTGGAGGAATACAAAAACTATCTGGACGCCGCCAACATGTCCATGAGGGTGCGGCGACACTCCGATCCCTCGCGGCGTGGAGAGCTCAGCGTGTGTGACAGTATTAGCCAGTGGGTGACAGCTGTGGATAAAAAGACGGCAATAGACATGTCTGGGCAGACAGTTACCGTCATGGAAAAGGTCCCTGTCCCCAATGGCCAACTGAAGCAATACTTTTATGAGACCAAATGCAACCCCATGGGGTACACGAAGGAGGGCTGCAGAGGAATAGACAAGCGGCATTATAATTCCCAATGCAGGACAACCCAGTCCTACGTGCGAGCGCTTACCATGGATAGCAAAAAGAAGATCGGCTGGCGGTTTATAAGGATAGACACTTCATGTGTATGCACATTGACCATTAAAAGAGGGAGATAGTGTATAAAATGTATAGATTTTATTGAAGAGTTTAAAAAAGAGAATAAAGAGAAAATATCTATTTGTATATATACATAACAGGGTAAATTATTCCGTCAAATGAAAATTTTATGGACTGCATGTAAAAAAAGATGAAGTTTATACAGTAAAAGTGATACTACAGTCTATTTATTGAACATATTCATGACCTTGTAAACAATTAAAAAAAATCTGATCAGTCATTTGCGCCCAGTTTAAATTACTATATCACATCTCTCAAGACATTGTGATTTGTTTATGTTGCCAAGAATTAGGAAACGAAAGGAGGACAAAAAAAAAAACAACAGGCGAGGAATGAGAGAGGACGGTTCCATCTTCAAAAGCTTGCATGCTGCTTCAATTGTGAATTGAGAAATTCTCCACTTACAAAAAAGGATACGATGCTGACCAAAAAAAAACATTCAGTTTACATATTCAGCAGAAAACAATTTCCTCTCCAGTAATTTATCTGTTTACTGTTCTAAACTTCTCAAGGTAATGTTGGAATTACATACTATGTCAAGGTGCTGTTGTCAAAGCTTTGCTGTTTATTTTTTTATCCCCACCAGAGGAAAAGATATATATAAAAGAAACTATATAAATAACTACATAATAATAATGATAGTAACAATAATAATAATTGTTAGCATAAAAATGTGAATATTTTTTACGCTGTAGTTTTGCTACTTTTATTTACGTGAAAAGTCTTAATACTTCTTC
>JAUESF010073162.1:0-13467 GCA_032274765.1 Malacoctenus tetranemus | reverse complement strand
GTGTGTGTGTGTGTGTGTGTGTGTGTGTGTGTGTGTGTGTGTGTGTGTGTGTGTGTGTGTGTGTGTGTGAGGGGGGAGGTCTCGAGTCCATGCAAAAGGTCATTTATTGACTCTGAAATACCTGCAGCTGTAAATGTGCGTCTGTGATTGTGTCTTTATGCTTTCCCCATGAAGGATGGAAAAACCTGTAGATGTATGTTGCCTTTCACCCAGTGCAAACTGAGATTGGAGCAAACGACCCATCACCACAGGGTGAAGCTGCTTTGGAGGTGAATCGATGTTATTTTCCCTCTCTGTAGGTGTGAACACATCATTTTACATGAGCAGAGGGGATGCGGTGAAGAGGCAATTAGTCTTTTAAAGAACATGGCGTGTTGGCAGCATGGGAGGTGTCGATGTCAAGGTCGGGGGGTGGGCGGGTTCCATCCTGTTTGAATTTTGTTTTGACTTCAGCAGGAATTTTAAGAGCACACCTGCCAATGGGATAGGAAGGCAGAGGCAGGGATGGCTGGGATCAGCATGAGCAACACTGAAATGTTGTGAATAATTATTACTCTATCATTCGAACTCTGAACTTTCAATCTCTCCTGGCTGTTCGGAGGAAATACAAGACATTTCGATGTATACAGATATTGGGCTTTGTGTTGAGGAACTCTCTAGACTCCCATTAACAAATATATACAAAATTAGGGTGATAAGCTCCTCTCAGCTGAGGATCTGTAAGTGCCCTTTAATTGATAGAGTTCAGCAGATGTGTTGCTCATTTGACTCTCACAGACAATCATTATACAACTTTTACAACGAGGCTTTGATCTTCTCTGGGTTCTTTCTCCACTTGTTGATCTTTTGACGCTCATTGTTTTCCTTCCATTTCCTCACATCCCTTTGAATCCTGGCCTGTCCTTCATTTACAGTCTGTCATTACATTCTTCTCCTTTTGCAGGCTACAGGTGCAACACCTTTAACCCCAAGCAACAGGTCATGACCGTTTGTGAAGAACAGGAGGTGTAGCCAAAACTTTGACATGAGAATGCTCAAGGACCCCTGACCGAGCAGGGATGATCTGAAGAAAACAGCTGTGTAATAACCGATCATGTGTGTCTGGACATTGATCTTGCCATGGTTTGATGACGTCCCCTACCAATGAGAGATGGGACAAGGGGAGCGGCCCTGGGACCAAAGGAGTATAGGAAGACAGAGCAAGGGACAATCAGGGTCTTTTCTCAGCTGAACTAAAGATGCACCTTTTGTCTGTTTGCGATAGTGATTCGCGAGTCATGAACTAGTGACTCAAAATTCCCGACTCACAAATCATCTTCTCCAACAACAGCGTGGCGGAGTGAAGAAACACAACCCCTTATCATAGCGAAATGAACGGGCAGCGCCAGCGACACATCCACACACCAAGCCAAAGTGAAAAAGACATGCGGCTCTTTTAGGATGGAATAGCTGTCTGAGTATGTGCAAATAGAAGAACAAGCGGTGGAACTGGGCGAGTGAGAAAGGTCTACTCTGCAAAACATGCAGTGAAGCCAAAGTACCAAGTGAGCTGTGGAAAAAAGTGGACTGAATGGAAGTTGGACTTGATAATCCAGTTTTACTTCAAACATGGACAGGACATGCAGAGAATGGTGATGCTGACCTCCAATGGTGCCTCAGTTATGCTAGAAAAACACCAAGAAGTTACGGCTTTGTTGAAGCACCAAACACCACACCAAACTGAACAACATTGTGTGGCCCATAGAGAGGACTTGGAGCATTGATGATGCCTGGAAAAATGTACCTTTGATGTGAGATGTGGAAACGCTTCTTCAAACTGTGTGTTCCACTTTCTTCTTCTTCTTCTTCTTTCTTCTTTCGTTCACAGTGAAGAGGGGCAAAATGGAGAACCTAACAAAGATTCTTGATGAAGCTACACTGACATTCAGGCCCCTGAACGAAGTGCGACGGCTGTCGCGGCGCCAAGCTGTCAATGCTGTTCTGAGGAACTACACTGTGCTTAAAGAACTCTGCAAAAGAGATTTCACCGATAACAGAGATCCAGTGGCAAAGTACTGCTACAGAGTGATTCAAAGTTCAAGGTGACTGTCACTGCTTTCGGAGATGTTTTGGGTGAGCTGACTGCGATGGAAGGACACTGCTTTGCGAGAACAAAGATTGAGAAGTTGCATTCCCAATACTTGAAGGAGAAGGATGTACAGTGGAGTGACCGTGTCAAAGAGGCATTTGGGGACCTCATTGGCTGATGGCAGAAATACTGGTGAGGTTACTCATTTCATTAGTAAGCTCTGTATTCACATGGATGTTTGTTTGTGGATGTTTGGAGTGGTCTGCGTTTGACATTGCAGGATTGCAGGATTGTAGGACATTGTAGGATTTTCAAAGAATTTATTTGCAAAGTCCTCACTAAAGTAAGTATTTGGTCACCTGTTTGAACTCATCATCAGTATAAAAAGTCACCTGTCCACAACCTCACTCTCACTCCAAACTCCACTATGAAGCATGAAAAATTGTGCCGTATCATGGGAAAATTCAAACTTTTCATGTCTCAACTGCTTCCCATTATAACACGCACTCACGTGCACGCACGCACTCACCCGCGTGTACTCACCCGCACGCACTCACGCGCACACACTCACAACACATCTCCACTTGTCTTGTTCCCTGCAATGTTAAAGTCCGTAAGAAGGATTGGATTGGACTTTTACTTTTAGAGCACAGTCTCAGTGTTTTAGTGGGAACCACATCTTAGAGGCAGAGAAACGAACCCAAACAGGAAAGAAAACCACACAAGAGGCTGTTCTGACTTGGACCAGCTTCACTCCCGAACTCACCCTGACTGACACACTGGCAAGGCACCCAGAGGTGCCTGCAAAGAAAGACAATGCCCTCAGAGAACTGTGTGTGCTGGTTAAATGCCAGATTGACTACAACCATCATGTTTGTGCAAAAAATTTTCCTGCTCAGATTTCTTGCTCTGCACTGCCTGCACGTCTTCCTTGAAGAACTGGAGAAAGGAAACTCAAACCAACAATGTGTTACAATCATGGAAACGCATTAGAAAACAACCATGCGAATTCAACTTCATATTTTTACTTGCAAATTCACATTTTTATTCAGTTTCTCTTGATTTCACCTGTTAAAGCTACACTTACCTTTGTTGCAATTTTACACTTTTTTATTGTAATTCTAAAATGTTCCTAACAGGCATGTGGGAATAAAATTTAAGAGGAATTCATACTGGAACACATAAATATACCCTTTATTTTATATTTTTGTATTTCTGATAAAAATCTGACCAATCATTCGATTCGCCCCGAATGTTTATATACAGTTGTTGGTATGTGACGTAAGTGCCGCAAAGCGAAATGCGGACGCAACGTAAGGTGGCGTCCCAGATCCCAATGTTGCATAGTGCAGTGGCTGAACCTCGGGACGCCACTGGGTAGTGACGGCTGGAAAAATGTGCTTAATTGATGTTGGTGTGCCATCAAAACACATAACTGGCCTTGAGCTTGAGAGTCTGGGCGCCCCAAAAGTGTAGCTGAGCGGGCATGCAGTTTTTATTTTTTTTGGGGGGGGGGCAGGGGGTGAGAAGAAGTGGAGCAAAGCCAGTCGGGTGCTGAATCACACTGAACGTGAGGTGAAGGACTTAGGCCGGAGTTCGGGACATTTGCACGAGTGACAACGCATCTGCTGAGACAGTGGTGAGCGGCAGCAGAGGGTGCAGTCTTTGCTGTCGCTCGCCTTGCGCGGCTGTTTAAGGAAAGATCTCAGAATCTCAGCAGGTCCAGCTCTTTGGAAATGCTAACAGTGCATGTGGAAATGAAGACATCAGCTGCAGCCTGTAAAGCAGCCTGACATGCAGCACAACCTCCCGCATATTCTTCCTCTGTACAAGCTGTCCAACCACATGATTAAAATCCAACTCTGATGACTTCTGACTCTTTGAGAATACAAGTGTTGCTGAAACGCATTTCTTGGGATCATTTAGCTTGAGGAGTACTTGGCTGCCTCTCAGCTTTTCCCTTTGTCCTCAGCGCTCTTCACAGTCTGAGGCTTCTCTAACCTTGAGCAAGTTCTCCCGCATCCCTCAGCCAGATATGCCCCACCCTCAGTGATCTGAACCTTCCTCATGGCCACCATGAAGACATCAAAGGAGGACCTTGATCCCAACTGCATCTCCTGCTATTTTCCTGAGCTGCTGTGAGCCAATACATCACAATGGCTTCTCCTCCAGGATACACAGAAAAGAGAAAAAGCTTTTCAGAACGCTTTGAATTCATCCTGTTTTTTTCAAGCAGGAATTCATCTGCATTTAATTATCAAACAGAGACCAACACAGCCGTTCAACTTCTATATTGCTTTTCCCATCGAAGGTGTCAAGTTGGTTGCTGGGGCCGGCTGTCTTCATGTCAGTGCAGCGAACGCGGGTGTCGCAAAGCAGACCCCACCTGGGTTCCAACGTGTAAACTTCACGCTGTGAGGCCAACCAACCGCCAAGTCACAGTAGAGCTAAAGTGGTTGTCTTCTTATTTTGATAAACAAGTGGCAGAAACAGCCCCTGATGCTCTCTGGATTCTCTGGTGCACCCCCATGGGGATCATGTTCTCTTGGTGTGTGGGGCAATTTAATGCTTTTCAATGTGTCTTTCTTGAAAACCACGATCCAGTGAAACACACCCCGCATCAGGCTTTTTCTACTTGTCAAAGGGAGAAATTATGTTCATTAAAGACTATTTTTGACCCTATTAAGTGTACTTTCCACATCACTTTATCATGAATAGGTAAACTGAAGGCAAATTTAATGTTTATTGCGATTTTATACACAACTTTTATTCAGCCATTCAAAAGCATATTTATATGTTTACACTGTACCAATGTCACATGTATCCCCAAAGATGCTTGATCGTTATTTCATGTTTGCAGATATGAACCATATTTCTAATATGAATGTGGAGTAGTATCACGCGTCATCCTTTTTAGAGGAAGTGCTATAATTTCAGCTTTTTCTCACCAGCGTACTTACATTCACAGAAAAACGCAGTTCTGTGGGAGCGAATGAAAGAACATGTTTCCATATGCATCATGTGGCTTTACTGGGCCACAGTCTGACAAGATAAATCTATGCTTGTCAGGTAGGCATGATCCAGTAAGTGCAACTCTCTGTGAGGAAAACAACAACGTGATGAGGCGCTTCCTGGCTGTCTGATGACTTATGGGTATAATTTTGAGCATATGTGTAGGCGCAGCCAGCTAAATGCAAAGACAGGTCAAGGCTGTAGCTGGAGGGGAGGGGGATGGATCACTAGCCTGAACCACTGCGGAGGTCCCCAGCCAACCGTGTGGATGATGTCTGCCGCTATCACATCCATATCAGAGAGAGAGTGCAACAGCCGCTCCACTTCTGCAGAGCCAGTTTGATCGCTTACGCTCAAGAGCCAGTGAGCAAGACCATAAATTGGCTTATAATAGGCCGGAGAGAGCAAATAAGACTCTTTCCAAGAGTCTATCGCCCACATCACAGAGCAGAAGGGCTCAGTGCATGCAGATTGTTCTGCTGTAACAAAATCATCACAAAGTTGCAGGGTTTTTTTTTTGCATCAGCTGCATTAGAAATTACCCACATAGGGGACAGCAGTCATATAGATCCAGGAACAACCTTTTTACCTGTGGAGCCCCAATATTTAGGTCATTCACGTGTAGGAACATCTGTAAACTCGGTTATGTTATGTCATGTTTTGATAATGTTATGTTCATGGAAGGTGATTCATGCACTGAGCCTAGTGTCTTTCAAAAGAGTGCACCCTATCTATTTATTGTATTAGTCTAAATTTTAACTACAAGACATATCAACAACATTGCTCAAGGTACTGGGTAGAGGATATACTAACAAAGCTAAAATACAGAGAATTTGATTTGGTATGCTCCAAAACATTGGTAATGCTCAAAATTGCCTTCACATTGACTTTGGACAAAAAAAGAGGCATGACTCAGCCTTTACTGGAGAGACTGCTATTGTGCTGGAAGACATTTCATCATCTGCAGTGGTGACCAATTTGATTTCACTATGCAGTAGTTTGTCTCCAGTTTCCTACCCAATCCAGTGTGTTTAATAACTTCCTTCACCAACACTTCAACCAGCATTCCCACATGCAATAGAAAATTCACTTTAGTTTTTTCCCCAACCAATCAGAGGCCGGTCTCCTCCAACACAAACGGTCACCTCAGTAACATTTTGATTGGCAGCCTCTAAGCCTAAAGCTACTCATTGCATAACATGTGATGCATCCACAAGAATAAAAACTATCACGAAAACTAACTTAAATTTAAAAATAAAAAACAAAAAAACTCAACTAAAAATAATCCAAAATGGGACATAATTTGATTGATTTTTCTTGGTGTGAAGCCAAAATGCTTGAAAGTGCACATGTGCACTCATACCATCAGATAAATATGAGTTTTTAATTAGCCACAGTCTCATTCTTGAGTAATTAACAGTTGTTGCATGATTATAAGTGTAAAAATATGTTGTGATAATGGTTACATGCTGTTTTTTTGATCCAATGACCTCACATCATTGTGTAGAGGTGTGAAGTTGTGCGTATAAAACGACAGGCCAGACTAAGAGCAACTTCTTTCAGCATTGCCCAATTAACAAAGATATTAGTAGAATGATAGAAGGATTTTTTTTCTTCACTCAATTAAAGAAATGAAAATTGGGTAGTTGATAAACACAGCCAGCCACGCAGCATCCATGGTTCGAGAAGCAGAGCGAAAAATTGAGTAGGTGTGGATTTCTCAATCTAAATTAATACATTTATATTTTCCTTATTACTTGAAAGGTCTTGGTGTCGTGCATTTGGCCGTTCAGACTGAGGTCGCATGGCAAAAGATCGGATACGTATCGGATTTAGGACCACATATCCAAGTGGCCTGGGTCGCAGTTGAAAAAATCGGATCTGTGTCGTTCAGACTGGCATGAAAAGATCAGATATGGGTCGCATAGGTGCAAAAAAAATCGGATTTGTGTCACTTCAGCCTGCAGTGTGAACGTAGCCTAAGTTTCCAGGCTCATATGGTTGGTTAAAGGCTTTATGTCCAAAAGAGTATTGTTCACACCCCCTGTGGGAAACAAATGATCTGTCATGTCCTGGCTTGTTGTAAGTAGCGTCACACATTAACTCTCACAAAAACGCTGGACACACCAGCTGTTGGGGATTACACTTTTTAAATATTTATAGATACGGGCAAACAACTCATTTAAGTGATGGCATCAGAGAGCAGGAGAATGCTTTGAAGTGAAAGCAAAATGTCAGCCCTTGTCACAAATCAGGTTTTCTCGGTGCTGGCGAGGTGACACGACGATAAGTCTGGACATCCTCTGTGCGCTGACTGTCATATCTGGTTTTTCAAAGGTCACAATGTTTGCAGTCGGCATCTGCTTAAAAGCTGGAAATTCCCCAACGGGAACACAGATATAAAGCTGACCTTCCCAAATGAGAGCTCGAAAGAGTTTTTTTTTCGTGGACTAGACTGTCATCACTGCGGAGGACATCCACCACTTAGCAGCTGCCACCATCAATACCCACGCAACCAATGCTAGCTGATGCCACTTTTGATGTGCTGTCGCGCGGAAGCCATGATCTCCATGCAGCCTCGTGTTGGCAGCCGTGACCAAACTCACTAGCATTGCCAACATCTTCACCTCGACACATCCCGTCACGTCGGGGTTGGACTGGGAAAAACCCAGAGGGGGCCCCCTGAAGGTAGTCATCGTGGGGACTCTAACAATAATGACCCCCCAGTCTGGTGACATCGACGATGACCCAGCTGATGCGATGCCTCTTGATTGCTTAGCTAACGACTGGAGAGTAGGGTCTGTTTTGCGGTGCATCATTCTTTCAGCGTTACAATCTTTGAATTTGGCCCCTGAAAATGTACCGGCAAGGTGCATTCCACTCTAAAATAAGGAGAATATGCTCGCAATTGAAGCAGCTCCAGAGGTCCCTGGAGAACCCATGTGAAGCCCTCTCTTCCAAATCCCTTCAGAATCCTCTCGGCAGCACAGTCTGTCAATCTGATCCAGCCCCGCTCCAAAGCATGATTACAGTTTACCGAGACTTCTTTTTTCTTTATTTCCATGAGGACATGACGTATATGTCACATTTATAGTATTCCCCTCATGGGATGTGTGGGCCCCTATTGTTTCCTAAAAGAGCCTGCTGACACATCACAGTGATAATAAACGTCATCTGTTACACAGGACAACTGGAGGTTCCTGTTATGACTACATGGTGTTATGGGCCACCGCCTTATGACTTTAAGGGGGATGTTATGGGGGTAAAATAGTGACACTTGAAGCTTTGCTACTAATGTTGGTTTGAGGGCTCCTGCTGCTGTATGTTAGTCAGAGTGTCTGTAATGGTGTCACATTTGATCCCGTCTCCATGCTGTCTCATTGCTTCCTTTTTATTTTGCCGGCTAACTCTCCTCTTATTTCAGAGAGCTTGCACTTTGTCTGTGTCTTGAGTATACAAATGTGCATCTCTGTTCATCTTGTGCCATTTTCATTTTGTCCACAGTGTCCAAGAACAAGCCTTTTATTGATCCTCGCCACGATTCCGAGTTTTGAGCCCTGTTTTGTGCGACTTGTGCCGATTCCTTTTTGTGATGTGCCTTTTGTTCTTGGCTTTGAGTGATTTTGTTTTGTTACTTTTGTTACTTTGCAAATCTGTTTTCTTCTTCATGAGTGTTTTTTTTTTGTACTTTGGTGATTTCAAACTCTTATATAACGCGCCACATCATTACTTTATCTTTTGTTGTTGACTTTATTCAATGGAAGACCCTTTTTCTTTTGCTTTCCTGAGTCTGTTTCGTGGTCCTGTCTGCGTGTTCCTCGTCACTGTTCCTGTCAATGTTTTGCTTCAATGTAATTTTTTGGCAAATCAAATAACAAAGAAGGGGGCAAGTAGCTTTTTGTTTGGGAGAAGAAGTTTGGGAGCCAATGTTTATGCCGTTGCATGACTGCCATTAATCGAGAGAGCGCAGAGCTCTCATCATGGGCGCACAAAGCTCTCATCACGGATGCATTTCTCAATCAAGAGAGCACAAATCTCTCATCGTGGGCATATGGTGAGGCTAAAACATGCCCCCTCCACCTTTCTATGCTCTCTCATTGTAAATTTCTGGGCCCTCGCTGTGTTCAGTGGGTGTATTTGTCAGTGTCAGTGAGTGTATTTGTCAGTTGGGGGTGGTCACTCTTCTGATTGAGCTGATGGGCTGGATTTTAAGCTCAAATCCAGTAACACTGTGGGACTTTCTTCTTGTGTTTTAAAGTGCTTGTGCGACTTTATTGCACAGAGATACACATGGAAGACCGCTTGGGGCTCGGGGGCCAGAGTCCCTCTGATTGAGGCTCAGGCCGTGGACAGTGTGAGGCCGGTGATGGCCCCCAGCGTGACGGGGCCCGGTCTTCCTGGAGTCGAGTAGGGTTGTTTGTGAATGCAGCCCGAAGCGGGTGGTAAACTCCATCTCAGGCTAAATACTGGCATGAGACCAAGAATCAACAAGTACCTTAAGGGAAAGTTGAAAAGAACTTTGAAGAGAGTTCAAGAGGGCGTGAAAGCGTTAAGAGGTAAACGGGAGGGGTCCGCGCAGTCCCGTGGTGGCACTGGATTTGAGCTTAAAATCCAGCCAATCAGATCAATCAGAAGAGTGAAAAAAAAAATCTGAAGAGTGACCGCCCCCACCTGACAAATACACCCACTGACACTGACAAATACGCCTACTGAACACAGCAAGGGTGCAGAAATTTACAGCGAGAGCGCACAGAAAGGTGGCGTTTTAGCCTCACCGTGCACCTGCGATCAGAGCTTTGCGCTCTCTCAATTAATTGCAGCTAAGTGACGCCATGAATGTTCCCTCGCAGCCCACATTAAGGTGACATGTGACAGTTCTGAACACTACAGGTCAGGGACGCCCCCATTGGACGTCTGCTCACAACTATCACACTGAGGCCATTGTGACTGTGAAAAGTTGCCCAGGCTTTTCTTTTTTCCTCCTTTTGCCGTCAGCTTCAAAAACTGCCTGCGACAGGTGGAGTGAATGACATTGATTATCTCGTTACAAAGCACCTGTCAGTGGGTGGGAAAGATTAGGCAGCGGGTCAATAATACGCCCTCGATGTTGTGATGTGTTGGAAGTGGGAAAAGATGGCGAAACATAAGGACGTGAGAGATTCTGACAGGGGGTCAAATCATGACGGCTCACAGACTCATGCCAGAGTCTTCCAGAGAAAGCGTGTGTTGGGCAAGTGTGCCATGTTCCTGCTTTCAATCAGTCAATACTGCTCCAAGAAAAAGAAGACCCAGTGATTGGTCAGTGGCCGAGGCTGTTAGTCAGGGCAGAGATGCGCAGTCTGATCCAGAACTTGTGGAATGCTGTAAAGAAAATTGAAAGTAGTCCATGTGTCATTTTGAAGCTCTGCAGAAAGCCTGATAACAAGTCAGACAGAGTCAAATCAAACAAGCCACTCAGGAGTATTGCTGTATCACCCCATCAGTCGTACATACCTACAGACTCAGCCTCATCTGCTGTATTATCATGTGAAGTTCCTTGAGAGAAATTCCAAGGAAAAGGGCGAGAACCCTGTTTAAGTTGTCTGATCACCAAATACATTGAGGCTGATCAGGTAAGTCAAGGTGACTTTGCTGGGTTGTGTCTGAAACCCTCCTTGTCAGCCTATCAGCACCAAATACTGGACCTTGCAGTGCGGGAATGAAACGGCTTCCATCGGCAATTCTCGTATCTGGAAGTTGAGGCTGACAGCAAGGTGAAGGGGCATTTATCTGACACGAGACTCAGGATCAAGATGCGAAATGTGCTGATGGCATGGAGATGGCTCTATGCCTGAGATCAGTGGCTCCCAAAAAAATATTACAGTAAAACCATTCAGGGAAACACACACACATCAGCATCAGCATACAAAAGCAGGAGCCTTCAGTTTCCTCAGGATCCCCTAGAATCTAAGAATGACCTCAAAATGGTTTTCTTTGAGATGAGCAATTCCAAGTTCGACAATACCTCGGATATGAACTGGTCCCTCATATTCTATTTTCATTATTTTGTGATCGATTATGTCATCCCACTCATCCATCTTCTTACACGTGGCGGGGTCGTTGGTGCAACAGTGTCTGCGGACACACCCAGACCTCCTTCTTCCTGGACACTTCCTCCACAGCTCGTTCTCATTAAATTCAGTCACCAGCTGCATCAGGAAACAAGGTGAAGTAAGTCCATCGCTGCTATTACTGCTGAACTGGCAACATATATTCAAGTCTATTTCAATTTCGAGTTTATCTCCGAGCGCAGCTCTCACAAACGAAGCTTTCATGACAACGTTGCTGAAAACGCGAGCTGACATCAATGCTCTGCTCTCCAGAGGAACTAAAACATCCGAAAAAGCGTTTCACGTGAACTTCTCCCATCTCACACCGTCGAAATTGCTTTCTTTTAGGTTTTTGTCACAACAAAAAAATGAAAAAAAAACAAAAGTCGTTTTGAGCACATCAACGTAGGGTGGTGCAAGCTATCAGCTTTTCAATACAAAACGCATTACTGCGCGAACCCTCCGTGAGAAACCTAATTTGTCACAGCCACATCGCATCCTTCTCTGTCTGGATTAAATGTTTAAACAAGTGTATTGAACACTGTTGGGAATGAGCTCCCTCTGTCTGGTCAATCTCGATCAGGGCCCCCCTGTCGACCAGCGCGGTTGCCATCCGCTCTGACACCTCCCATAAATACACTTGGATCCCTGCCCTTGACTGTGCTCTCGTCTTCGGGTGGAACAACAACATCGGTCAATGCCAGCTGCCCACTGGCACGTTCATTTCTCTCGCTTCTGAACGGCGCATCCCTCGGTACCTGCCAGGGACAGAGGGATCAGCTCCATCCTCGGAGGTTTGGAGGCAGGAAGGTCGCGTGTCTGCCTGTGATCTGAGCAGATGCGTCTGTGTCATCACCAATAGAAACCCGAAAGAGGCCTTATTTAAGTAATTTGTGCCACACTGACTAAAGAACAAAGCGATCGGCAAACATATGCTCTTGGAGAAACTGCTGTGAGTAACCAGTCTCTTCTTTGTCTTTTCTATCAGCTCCACTTTAAAGTGTGGTTTCAGCATGTTGTTCTTCCCATTCTGGTGTGTGAAAGTAGTTTGAGAGTCTGACCTTTGACTCCAAGCCAGACAGCATACGCATCCTTTCTAGCTGAATGACAATGATGGGCAGGACTTCACACAGTAACGCTGAATGAGCAAAAGGCAGAAAGAGCGGTTCCACAAATATTCATGTGAACGATGCTCAGTGCTGGAACAATTCTGGTAGTCTACATTTACTTGTGTTCAAACTTTTGCCAGATTAAGACTCCAGTTGCACTGTTTAGCTGACAAGAAGTCAAATGGACATGAAAAAAGAGACAAGGGTGTAAACATCTGGGCTTTGAACTGAAAACATGTATAAACTTCTCTGAAATATAGTGAATGAGGTTTAAATACTGTATTTATTTACAATCATTTTCAGCTTTAGGTGTTGATGAAAATGATACTCAACCTTTAACTCTTAAAAATGAAATCATTTTGTCTCATATTTGCTTCTCTGCAGACTTGCCTCCAAAAAAGATTTCTATTCAAGTTCCATCTGGACAGTTTTAAGTCGCCCAAGTGTTACGAGTGCACCATTTGAGAAAAGGTGTAATAGGGATGGAAGAATGCTTCACTTTTGACAAAAAAAATCCCAGGAATATTACAAATATCAACCAAGTTGAGCAGTTTGGCTTCACATAGTTTGGAAGCAAGGGTGTCTAAGCAAGATTCGGCCAGTGCACATTCAGAGAACAGACCCAGCAGAACAATGGCCTCAGTTGAGTCAGTTATTCACATGTAAACCAATTTTAGGACTCATTACAGGCTCCCAAAAATCACACTTTTGTATTGGAAGGACCACGGCTTGATGTTGTCCTGGACCACACGCAGCCCACTCAGGCTTCACTAAATAGCAGGCCCACAAACTGGGAGAGGCAACGGCGGTTTGAGCAGTAATTGGGTCTGTAACTGGACATTGTGCAGGCTGTAAAACCAAAGGAGGCCAGAGATGAGCGCTGGCAGCAGTGTACAGCTCCAATGGATTCAACCCAATTTCCTTTTCCCTTTCCTTCCTTCATTGTGATGGCTGGTATTTGTTCTGTGCTGCACTCGGTGCTTCCTCTGCTTCCTTTCTGTCCCTCTCCTTATTTTAGCCAGTCTTCACAAATCCTGCAATAGATTTTTTTTCGGTTTCTATGTGACTTTAAATGAAACTTCACATGATTTTATAATCGAAGACAACATATATATATATTTATACACACACACACACACACACACACACACACACACACACACACACACACACACACACACACACACAC